>CM052265.1:10266379-10312601 GCA_028455795.1 Lasioglossum marginatum | reverse complement strand
CGTCAAAATGACGGCTTCTAATATTCTTAATGTGCGATTATTGAGATCGTAAAGATGTTTCCCCGAGGAATTATTTACCAAATTTATTTCTTTTGGAATACATTATTGGAGAAATGGCCAAAAATTTGGATAGACACATTCTTGTTATGTTTATACAATAATGTGAAATAGTTATTTCTAGAGCTTCGTAAACCTAGTGTTAATGATTGGACGTTCTTCGTATCGATACACCTCGGTCATTTAATCTGGCAGACTTTTACACAATATTTTACAAATTTTTGGCATTTTTCATTTAACTTTCATGTTTCTGAAATATGTATTTCCAATCATCAGGCACTACCAAAAAGTTTCGACGCTTCTCTGTCCACTAAAGATTTCTAAAACAAATCAAATTTTCTTCTTTTGCTTACAATTACAGAATTCCTATTTGTTCACGCTCATTTGAAGATTTGACTCGTGGCACACGTTTAGTTTTATTATTTGTGTTTAATTTCTATTTTAACAAAAATAGTTCAGCAAAGATTTTCCAAGCCCATCCACATAATCATAACTGGATACAATGACTTTTGTCATGGACTGACAGTAGCGTCTTATAATTTTGTCCTGTTTGACCTTCAAAACGTCCTTCCACAAAGTTCCGACACTTTTTATTTGTTTACGTCGTAATTGTACTTTGGAATCACGCGTTTTACATACGTTTCGTTCTTGTTTCAAGTACGTATGTTTATACATATATATAGAAATAAGAATTACGTAGTTTGTGTAAATTCATTTCATCTGATCGAATCGAAGAAATTCGTAAAAATTGATTGAAACCGTGAGAAATTGTTACCTCGACTAGGCGCGTAATTCAAACGGGAGCGCACTGTAAATACATAAACTTGCCCACTTTGCTACTCCTTTTCTTATAATGTAACGTCCGATATGACGTTCTTTTTATAATAATAATTTTGCATAATTAATTTATTTCAAGAAACAACAATATCGCCACTATATTCAAAATGTTTTTGAATATGTAGGTGGCCGTGAACCGTTTTTTTAATATTAAAATTTGTACGATACGATTTTTTCTATTTCAAATTTAGAATAAAAACTTTGCTTTGAACTACTGAAAGCTAGGAATAGTGAAAAATATTGTATTAATTCTGGAATAGTTTTCATCTGTTTTTTTTTGTTTTAAATTATCTCATACAAGACACGAAAAAAATTGCGTAAAAATAATTGTTGTCGCAGTGCAAACAGAACACGTTCTTACAGGATTAAAGTTACAGGAAAATTTTACGCGCACGTTCGTGGATAATTATTGAGGAAAACCAGCTGTTCCAAGAAATTTTTCAATGTAATCTATTATACTGTTTTACCGACGTGGCAGGTTTCCTTGTATCGGTGTATTGCAACAATTTCAATGTGTTGACAAATTTTTATTCTAAAATAAAGTGTAGTTCCCATTTTTCATGAATTTATACATTGAAACGTGATATTCTTCATTTTATAGAAAATCTAAAAATCATAGCTTTGTAGATCTATATACGGCGCACAGTGGGCAATTCGGACGAAATTTGTTTCAAAATCAAAGAACTTTCGATAGAAATAAGATAGAGCGATGAAATTTTTTTTAAATTGAAGCTGAAACTTTGTAGAATATGGGAAAAATAGGGAGATTATGGTACGAACGTTTTTTAATCTTCATAAAATTCGTTAAACTTGTACAATTTCAAGAAAACTGGGTTTTTTCAGTCCAACGCGTGGAAAAAATTTTTTTAATACATGCTATACATCATTTCCCGTAAATTTTTTCACGCTGATTTCAAATCTGGTTTCAAAATTTGTCTACGATTTTTGGTTTTTTCAACAAATCGATTTTTGTGACAAGAAATTAATGAAATCATTTTTTCGTTGAAATGATTTTATGACACACTAATTTGAAGGTACATACATCGTATTCTAATATATAAAACACAATAAAAATAATAATAATAAAGTGAAAAAATCTACGGGAAATGATATATAGCATGTTAAAAAAAAATTTTTTCCGCGAAGTAACGGAGAAACCACATTTTCTTGAAATTCTACAAGTTTAACGAATTTTCTCGGCGTTAGAGAACGTGCGTACCATAATCTCCCTATTTTTCCCATATTCTACAAAGTTTCAGCTTCAATTTAAAAAAAATTTCATCGCTCTATCTTATTTCTATCGAAAGTTCTTTGATTTTGAAACAAATTTCGTCCGAATTGCCCACTGTGCGGCGTGCAGACGAGTTCGTTTTTCACAGAGTCGGGCCGGTCGAAATTTAAACGGCCGCGAGATTGGAGGCCACGGGGTAGAAAATATTACGGAGACCTGGATAAAAAACGATGAAAGGGCCGGAGTCTTGATAATTTATTGAATGGAGTTTACCGGTTGACGGGGCAATAGAAAATCGTTTGGGTACTGCCGGTTCGCTTGGCTGCACAAAACCTGGGAAGCGTCGCGCTCCATAATTCGTCGTCTTTATCAGTGGCGGCGGGGACCCGTTCGTTATCGCGGATTTTGAATTGTTCTCGCGTGTATTCTCCCGCGTATTCATGTTCCATCAATCCGAAGGTGGAGGGAGAGTGTGTAAGGTGTTCGATGGGGCTGGTATTCACATCTGTCGAACGATAACGAGCGTCGGCCAAATCGATTTCAGGTGATGTGCGTCCAATATTGGCCGGCGAGCAAAGACAAGGACGAGGAATACGGCGGGATCGGGGTCTCCGTGCTGAAGGAAGAGGAGCTCGCCAATTTTCACATACGGACGATAAGGCTTTACAAGAAGAATGAGAACGACGTGAGTATGCTTTCCCGTGCTGTACCGACGCGTTTTCACAGATTCGAGCCCGTCCCCATGAAAAATTGACGAGCCGGAAACCAGATGTGTCTTCTGCGTCGCGCGCGATACCGCACACCGACTTCGCGAAAAATCGCTGGAAATGACAGCTCTCGTACACGCGGCGAATTGGAAATGGCAACGAATAATTTACAACCGGGCCAGATTATTCAATGACAAACGGATTACTTTTTCGATACGGTGTCATGGATTCTGATAACGTTGACGTGACTGGTCCACTCGAAAGCGTTGATGCCACCATTTTGTCCTTTCTACATTTTTCATGAAAATGCGAGTTGAACGTGATTTCGCGTCCGGATGGAATGAAATGCTATTACCCACGCGTCTGTTGCCTTTATCGCAAACTATTGAAGTAAATGCACACATACGACCAAGTAAATTTTTGTTATTTCATGAGTTTAATTTGTTTGCGCCACTCGTAAAGCGTCTCTGTTTTTGAATGGATTTTTACTTGATAAATAATTTTTTACAACGGAGAATCATATTGTTGGAATCCTTGATTTGTTGTAGCTCGTTCATTAATGTTATGTTCCATTATTTAGTACGTGCAATATTCAAGTGCTTGTTCGAATAAAGCGAATGGACAGTTCCAACGTGAAATTGAATTTGTAAACCTCCACTTGAAAATTTGCAGTTAACCATCCTCGGCAAGTAACATTCTCATCATTTTTCGAGATTAAAGAGTTCAACGATGATTATTATTAGACTGCGAATGTTTATGCATTTATGGCCGTTGAAAATTTTCAAAAATTACCAGAATACCCTTCGACAGAATTTAGTCAAATTTTAGTCGAACACACTGAAAATAATATTTTATTTGGTTCCTCCTTTTTAAACATCGTCTCGAAAAATTGCAAATTGCTTAAACTTATTGCAGTCTAATTATTACTCTTGGCTATTAACCATTGAATCGGATCGGAACAACTCGTTATTGAACTTAACAATAAGCAACGTAACTACAGAAGAAATGCTACTTTTAGAAAACCACGATGTAGAAATGTAAACAGTGTTCTTTCACGTCTGTATAATTTTTTCCTCTTTCATGTTTGTCGAATCACGGAAGTTTTCGAAAAAACGCTGGCTAGTAATGACGCGAACACCCAGTATATTACAGCACATATACAGGGTGTTCATCCTCTAACGCGACGCACGATTTTTCACCCACTTGCAGCCCTCTGACAAAAAAATGTTTACAACCAGAGCTGCAGGGTAAGGAGTGCATAATATGTTGTGGGAAGCAATGATGGTAAAACAGAGATTCGTGAAAAACTATAATTATTAACATTTATAATGATACATCGTAAAACTATTTCACCGGCACAGTACACTCTTTTGCACGTGCTCACATAACTCTATATATCGAACGGTCTAGAACAACGATCTAGATTACACAGTCTATGCGCGGATCGAACGCGCTGACGCTGCTCCATCTAGCGGGAGCTCTGGGCATAGGAACCTGCGGGAACCCTCTTCATAACACTGTCCATCAAATTTATATAACTGTTGGGTGGATCTTATAGAGTTTTTTGCGCTGATTCCGAATCTGTCCTTAATTTTTCTCCTACACGCACAGTTTTTGAGAAACTTGACTTTGAAAAAAAAACCTATTTTTCAATTTTAAACAAATATTGTGATGTTATTATAATAGATACTGAATTGTTCTTGGTAGCAAAAGATTCTATAGACTTTCTTGAATACAGTATATACATATTAATACATTATGAATGTTTAAACATGTTTAAACAATCATTAAAGATGGAGAGACACCACTTTTGGCATCAGATTTGGCAGAGAGGCACCAAATTTTGATGATATTTTTTAATTTATCTCAGAAAATAAGAGTCCAGCGGAAAATCGAAATATACCACGTGATAGAGCAGACTTTTATCTTGAGAAACCACCCATTCAAGTTAGCAGCGTCGACGTTTTTACCTTACCAAAAAGCAAAATATCATCGCCCGACACGAGTTGCCGTCAGTGGTGCTCTTCCACTAGCGCGGTCGTTCGTCGAGACACGGCGCGGCGCGTCGTAACGGCGATGCAGTGGCTATAAGCGCGCAATTATGTCAGCTCATTTAAATGTTATAATATTGTTATTTATTCTGTATAAATTATTTTATGTATTTTTTCAATGTTAGTCTCTTCTTGTATGCGGAGTCGACATGTGTGCCACAAACCTCTCAAATATGTTTTTGCTTACTATGCTTCAATTTCATAAATTGTTTTGTCGTTTCGGGTGCCGATCATTACACAAAATTATAAAAATACAAAATATGTTCACATTTTATTGTGGAAATGCTTAATAAAGAAAACTAAATACAGAAAAGAAAACTTACCTATTTTTCATATAAACAAATTTTAAAATGGTTCCGCCTTGCTTGCCGTTTATACGTTGTATCCCGATTTTCACTAATAAGTGTCCAACAATAGTCTGCAAGCATCGCACATAAGTCTTTTCCTTGATAACGTTTTTCAATTACTGAAATATCTTGATAAAAGCGCTCTCCATGTTCATCACTTACGTCACTAAGATTCGCAGGAAAAAAGTCTAAATGCGAATGCAAGAAATGTATCTTTAGTGACATATTGCATCCTAGTTTTTGAGAATTTTTCAAAAGTTTATTCACTATGGACACATAATTCTTCGATCTATTCTTACCAAGAAAATTGTCAATTGTTTTCAAAAATGAATTCCATACTTGTTTTTCTAATTTATTTAATTTTTTACTAAAATTATTGTCTTTGATTAATTGTCGTATTTGGAGACCGATAAATATGCCTTCTTTTATTTTGGCATCAGAAATTCTAGGAAATTTAGTTTTCAAATATTCAAATCCAGGTCCAGTTTTGTCCATAGCTTTCACAAAATTTTTCATTATGCCTAACTTTATATGCAATGGTGGCAAAATAACGTTCTCTGCATCAATCAGATTTTCATAGCTTATATTTTTTGAACCTGGAGTTAACTTTTTTCGTTTTGGCCAATCTTTTCTCAGGTAATGCAGATTTCTTGCTCTGCTATCCCACTCGCAAAGAAAGCAGCAATATTTTGTGTATCCTGCTTGAAGGCCGAGCAATATGGCTATCACTTTTAAATCGGCACAAATTTTCCACTTATATTTATTGTATTTAATTTTGCATAACACAGTCTTTATGGATTCGTAGCATTCTTTCATTTTTACTGAATATGCAATGGGAATGGAAGGATATACATTAGTATTGTGGAGTAATACTACCTTCAGACTTGTTTTCGATGAATCGATAAATAGGCGCCATTCGGTTGCAATATGTTCAATACCAAGTATTCTTGAGAGTGAATCAATGTTTGTACAAATGCATATGTCATCGGACATCACAAAATACTGCTGAAATGTATGCTGCCGGGTTAGTTAGGTCTAAAGTGGGTGATTCTTGTTGTGAATTCTAGTAAATTCCACCCTTGTAGGCACGATCCTAAAAGCTCTGCTTGCTCCTTCGTTAAATTTAAATCTCTTACGAGATCATTGAGGTCCGGCTGTGTTAGTAAATGAGGCTCTTTCGAATGTGGTGAAGTATATTCATCAGTTCCTTCAGTTTCTTCTTCTACTTCTTCGATTGCATCAAATGTCTCAGGTATTTCTGCAGACGGTTTAGACACACGGAATTCTTCCGAATGCATAACTGGCCGAATAGCAGAAGACACGTCAGCATACAATTTTGTTTTTAATTTTTTTATTGAACCCACATATTTTTGTTGAACAAAAATAGCAATCCATTGTATGATTTGTAGGCTCCCTCCATACCATTGGTATTGCGAAGGGCATATTTCTCATTTCATCCCTCATCCACGCTAGAAGAACTACGGCACAACGCTGGCAAGAAGTATGAGGAGTCCAATCTTTATCCTGGTCCCCAAATTTGCATTGAAAATAATTTTCATATGCAAATTTTAATATGGGAGATATGATCCTGCATTTTGTCTTTAAAACCATTTCGCCACAAATGTAACAAAAAGAGTCCGGTTGATTTATACATTTTCGCGACATTATATAATATTATATAAAACAATATTCATATATACACACACTGCACTATTACACTACTTACAATTCTAAAATATATGTACACTATTAAGATATAATACACTACTAAAATACACATATAACATACACAATAACTAAAATACTATAAAGAACCATTAAAGATTTTTATGAGGTTTAATTGACACGACTGACTTCAACAAATTCCAAGCCGAAACTGAACTCTGATATGACTTTTAGTAAGAACCACTATGATAGTTTAAAACAAACGACAGCCTACGGACTACGGAACACATACAATGTAAGGAAAGTCTACAATATAGTAATTGTCGTCCTATGTATGTAATTATAGTATACTATATTCGAGATTCTTCCGAAAAATAAGTACAAACACATTATAACAAAACAATATAAATGGAATTATTTTTATCGACTTAAAGATATGAATAAGAATAGGTTGCTCCATATTAAATCGTTATGTATTTTAGTAATGTCTTATATATTAATAGTGTGCATATATTCTAGAATTGTAATTAGTGTGGGAATAAATAGCTCTTTTCTTGCAAGATGCCTTTTTAGTATGAAATATACTATGAACAAAAGACTTATTAATAAATTATAAATAATAATATTATAACATTTAAATAAGCTGACATAATTACGCGCTTATAGCCACTGCATCGCCGTGTCCCGACGAACGACCGCGCTAGTGGAAGAGCACCACTGGCGGCAACTCGTGTCGGGCGATGATATTTTGCTTTTTGGTAAGGTAAAAACTTTGAATTCGTCCCGATGTCCTCTAAACTCTAAATATGGTAAAAAAAGAAAGATGTGTTCCTATTTGTAAAACCCAAGGTGACCTCGATTTCGCCATGAAAACAAACTGTTTTCGAAATTTTTTGCTGATATCTAAGGTGAAATGCCCTAAGTGTGGACAAGCCAAAAGTGATGCCTAAATCTGGACAATTGAGTTTCTTTAGTTATTCAATAATTAAGACATTAAATAATTATTTTATATATTCTGAGGCCTTAGCTACAAGTAGGTGTGAATATTATTTGCTTAAGACACCGATTAAAATTTAAAAATAAATTCAAAGTTTATCTGAAAACAATATATAAAATAGTCTATTTTCATGCGAATCATGTACATTTATAGTTTGAACTTTTATTAGAAAAAAAGATATAATTTAAGCCCTTAGGCAAAAAATAATTGTCACGCATAATAATATTGATATTTTAAAATAAATTGGCAAATCAGACGTAACTTAAATAATAATTACATTATTATAAATAATAATTAGAAATATAAGTACTCCATACCGGGACACGATGGCAATAGCTGTCCAATGTCCAACTATAAGCTTATACTCGATGTACATACGCCTTAAATCAACTCGTTGTTTTGACACTTAAATGGCAAATTATTTAACTAAATGTACGTACAATTAGTCTTCTATTAGCTTGTATAGCGTATGTTGAAAATTTTACTGCTCCTAAATTTAAAATATCTAAGAAGAAAAATAATGAAAGTGGTCCACTTCGAGCTTCCGTTGTAGTAGATTTAATTAAAGATCTTGAAAAAAGAAGCAAGAAAAAAAAATTATAGAAGAAGAAAATTTGATAATTGAAGAGAAAAAAGATAATTACGCAACAAATTAAAGATATTGAGTTAAAAATCAATGATAAATATAAAAAAATAAGGTCTAAAGCAACTAATGAAAATAAAGATGAAATTAAAGAAGAGGAAGCGAAATTATATATATGCACTCAATGACTCAATTAGAAAATATGGAGAAAGAAGTATTATTGTCTCTTGAAATGCTTGCTTTACAACAAAAAATGAAAATTAAACAGGATAGAATTTAATATAATAATATTTTGTTATGTAAATCATTAAAGATTTAATAAAGTTCGATGTTATAGATATAATTATAAGTAAATTCAATTTTTCCCGGTATAGGCTTTATTTGTGTCCAGGTACTGGCTTAGATTGGATTTAATATGTCCAACTATAGGTTTGAATTATTCTTGTTAATACAATTAAAATATTAATCTAAACAATGATTTTGGGATATTAAATTACTTTACAAAATCTGAATTTTATGTTAAAACTTTTGAAAAATTATTTTTGTTTATCTAAACTGATAAAATTAAAGGTAGCATAAAATGCTGTCCAGACTTAGGGCATTTTACCTTATTATGCACTCTTTACCCTACAATGCTGTAAACTTTTTTTGTCAGATGGCTGCAAGTGGGTGAAAAATCGTGCGTCGTGTTAGAGTGAACATCCTGTATAATATACAGGATGTTCACGCTCAGCTGGCAGGAATCCGCACAAACTCGAAACTTCTCCGCAACTGGCAGCAGACTCCCTAGCAAGGTTCCAGCAAGACTGGATTCGGGAATGAAAGAACGAAAGCTTGGTAAAAAGTTGGTCGGAATGAACTATAGAAGAGTGCCGAAACTTGCGCTAGTTCGGCACCATCGCGAAACTGGGTGAACACGAAACGATACGGTTTGGGAGATGCGAGGGTGGACGGGATGAGTTTACTCAAACGACTCGTTACGTAACACTTAATTTTATTAACTTGTCCGGAACTGTAATGAAAACAGAGACGAGACCCCTCCCGTAGTACCTGAGAGAGGCGCCATACTATCATCGCTCTTTTCTTCTCTCTACTTCACGAACATTATTTCTTATTAGCCGAATTAGTTAATAAAACCGCCATCTTGTGCAACGTTTAAGCTGCGCGTTGCGATACACTCGGGTCATTTAGTTGATATATTATACGCGGTCGTTTATTAATTATATGGGGCTGCGCATAGTTCTTTGAAATTAGCTGCCAATGTAAATCTCTGCATCTGTTATTTACCTTATACTTAAAAGAAATGTGGGGTTTGTTTATTCAGTGCAATTTTGCTTATTTTGTTAATGCGACGAGTGGATATTAGGAATATTGAATTTAAATGGCATACGGGAATCAGTTTATCAAGCAACATTACCTACGACGGCTACTGGTTGCATATCAAGTTGCATTTTATGCACTGCGGTTCGCGAAACACTGTTTCATGCAGTGCTGGTAATTTGTTTTAAAATGCGATTCAACGTGGACAAGAAATTTTCATTTGAATACTTTTTTATTTGGTGGCCTGAAAAAATCATAGTATAAGTCATATACATTGTACATTTTGAGTAAAATAATGTTATGCGTTTGTTGTTATAAGAAAACTCCATATACGCATTGCGGCTGCAAAACGCACCTATGGAGTCGGAAAACTATAGAAAATGTCTGTGTGAAAATTAAACCACGAAATAGAATTTTATACAGCGCCCTTACCTATTAAAAACGCTTAAAATCGTCAATATTTACAGAATTACTTTTAAAATGTTGAAAAATTTTGGTCCCGTAAAGTGAAAGTTAGCTGTTTATTTGACTTTACAGTTGCTGACTATACTTATACAGATATTTCCATGGAAAATAATTAAGGAAATATTTTTACTCGATTAATTATATAAATATATACATACAGTGTACATATAGTGAAGGGCGCTTTTCATTAGAAAAAGGTTTTCATGTGATATTTAAACTGTGGTGCCTCAAGGTGGTTCGGAACCCACCTTAATAATAAACTGTAGGTCCCGCTGAAATTAGGCGATAGTGAGAGTGGAAAGAGGGGAGATTGGTAAATGGATTTGAAACCCCGAGGGGACCAAATATCATTACTTTTATATACATACAGTGACACCCACTAATATTCGGACACTCTTAAAAGGACGATAACTTTTTCAATATTGTACTACACGATTTGAACTTTTTTGGGAAGCTAGAGCAATTAGTTTGCTATAGGATGTGAGAAGAAATTTTTTCAAAAAATGCAATAGATCGGAATTGTAAAAAAAATACTAAAAGTTGCATTTTGTAACCACTTTTTGTATCTCGAAAATTTTAAAAATACGTTTTGTAGATCTGTGTCAATTAAACATATTCTGAAAATTTCGTCAAAATCGGTCGACATTGCAATGAGCTACAAATGTTTAAAAATGATAAAAATTGCAGATTTTCACGATTTTCGGTCTATACCATAGCTGCAGTAAATCTAAGGATTCTTACATCTTTCAATGCCTGTCGCTTTTTTCCGCATCAACCAATTTCGATGAAACTTTCACAGTGCATATAATTCACACAGATCAACGAAACGTATTTTTAAAATTTTCAATATAAGCTCACATAAAAAAGTTGTGAAATGCAACTTTTAATATTTTCTGTGCAATTCCGACAAACTTGCAATTTTTTTCAAAAATTTTGGTCACATTGTGCAGCAAACCAATTGTTCTAATTTCCCAAAAAATTTCAAATCGTATGGTCCAATATCAAAAATGTTGTCGTCTTTTTGAAAGTGTCCGAATATTAGTGGGTGTCACTGTATACAGTATACAGGGTGGAAATTATAAAGCGTTACAGTCGAAAATCTCCGAAAATATTGATTATATGCAAAAATGTTTCAGATGAAAGTTGTTCAATACCGAGGGGGACATCATATGGTGGAACTTTTATTTTTCCCGATGGACACACCAAGGTGAGATGAAGGTCAACTTTTTTTTTTTTTAAACGGAATGATACGTTTCTTTATCCACTATCAAATAGTGCGTTTCAAGACGAATTCAACGACCTATGACCCATTCAAGGTCAAACTTGTAGTGAAGTTTTTGGTGTGACAGTCTTCGTTTTAGTGTGAAAGTTCGAAAGCACGAGGCACGAAGTAAAGTACAAATAATTGACCTTGAATGACCTTGAGTCATTCGTCTTGAAACGCATTATTTGATGGTGGATAAAAAAACGGATCATTCCATTTAAAAAAAGAAAGTTGACCTTCATCTCAGCTTGGTGTGTCCACCGGGAAAAATAAAAGTTCCACCACATGATGTCCCCCTCGGTATTGAACAACTTTCATCTGAAACATTTTTGCGTATAATCAATATTTTCGGAGATTTTCGTCTGTAACGCTTTATAATTTCCACCCTGTATATATATTATTAAAAAGCTGAAATTTGGTACGCCGGTAGCCGTTAGCCCAAAAGAGTGCATGAATATGTTTTTATCCCGGAAATCCTTCAGGTTCAAGCGCCAAAATTAAATTAGTGTTATTCCTCTGTCCTCCGTAAAGGTCAAAAAGCTCGAAACGCGGAAAGCTCGAGACATACGAAGCTGAAATTTCATACACATGTAGCCGTTAGTCCGAAGAGCTTCACAAATATGTTTTTATCTCGGAAATCCTTTAGGATCAAGTGTTAAGATTAAATTAGTAAAGACTGCTGGCACAGAGCGCGGCGGAATTACAGCCACTGTTTCGCTAATCTGCCGGCAAAACAATATTCTGAGTTAGTCTGTGCATTTCGCCGGTACGACAATTTCAAGACTAAGACAGCTTTTAAACTCCCGCTCCCCGGCTCCCCTTTCCGAAAAAGTAGGAGCATATAAGCGCCGGGAACTTTCCTAACATTCTCATAGCCTTGAAAATACCGTAACGACTAACTCAGAATATTGTTTTGCTACTTGATTTCTAACGATCGTCTACCTTGACGATTAATTACAGTGAGAGTCAAAAGTGAGTATACACCTCGAGAACACGGCATTTATTTAACAATTATTAGATATATATTACATTAATGGAAAAGTTATTTAAAAAACATAAAGTGTAGATTGATGGTAATGAAATGTAGAAAACGTAATTCAATCTAATAAATAATATTTGAGATACAACATAAAATAGTTGAGGATCTGTAAAAATATGAATCAAAAGTAAATATAGACAACTAATTAAGAATGATTTCTTCTTCATTTATTAATAAAATTACGTAAATTTAATACTTTATTGGTCCACCTTTAGCTTTAATTACGGCACCTAATCGTCTTGGCATGGATTCAACCAACTTACGTGTTGTTGAAATAGAAATATCATTCCATACTTTTAGTAGTTCGATTTTAAGGTTTTCCTTGTTAGTAATTTTTATTTTGTGTATGTTCAAACCTAATATCTCCCACAAATTCTCTATTACATTAAGATCTGGAGATTGTGGTAGAGAATTCAGTTGATTTGGAGCATTTTGTTGAAACCAAACCTTAACAATCTTTGCTGTATGTTTAGAATCTCGATCTTGCTGAAAGATCCACGAATCTGGCAACTGAACTCTTCTAACGCTTGCAGCTAAATTTGTTATTAAAATATTTAGATATTGAAATCGATCCATCGTATTGTTAATAAAAGCTAATTCCCCGACTCCTGGGGCTGCCATGATACCCCAAACCATGATATTACCACGGTACTAACAAGATTTTTCGGGTCTAATTCCGTATTTTTTTTCCAAATTTTTGGTTGCCTCTTTCCTCCAAAAATTTCGGATTTACTTTCACCAGTGAATAATACGGTGTTTTAAAATTCGAGTGGTTTGTATATGAATTTTTCTGCGAATTGCAATCGCAAAACGCGATTCTTTGCACTTATCGCTGGTTTCTTGCGTAGTACTCGGCCATGCATACTTATACACGCACTTATAGATTTCTGTTGTATTTCAGATATTTCTCTCTTGAGCTAATGAAACTGCACTCGTAGTGGGATCTTTTTTCACTATTCGTGTAATTAATCGGTTATCTACTTCATTTAACTTTCTCGCACGACCGAAACGAGGAAGGTTTTTTACACTTTTTGTATCTTTATATTTGTCTATGATCTTTTTTACAGTTCCATGACAACGGTTTACTATCTTCCCTATTTCTCGAAATGATTTTCCTTCGTTTCTTCATTTAATAATAAGTTTCCTATAATTTTATTTATGTACACAAGAATTTCAAAGTAATCACACTGATGAAAATTTACAAGAATTCACACTTATTCAGAAATTACTGCTTCTAGAAAACCACTTTCCTGGACTATCTTTCATAACAGACTAACTACTTTTGCTAGGCGTATATTCACTTTTGACGCGTTCATAACAAACCTACTTCAAATAGGCATTTGTTTACATTAAACGATTAAAACATTGGAAACGTAATTCACTAAAGGGCCTATTCACCATCAATCATATTGTGCAGCATGATGTTGCGCAAATCCAAATTGTATTCACGTTGACACGTAATTTGAGCAACCAGACACACAGACAGACAGCCAGGCACACACACACACTCACACACACACATACACAGCAGCAGCAGCAGCAGCAGTGATGAGATTCGTCCGACAAAATTTGTGCAACACTGCCATTCACAGTCCACATCGTTGCGCAACCCATTTGTTGTGCAAATAATATCAGGAAATTCAGATTTTACACAACAGGTTGCGTAATTCGTCAATCACTATCATTCACGGTCAATCATGTCGCACAATTGGCATCGTTGCGCAACATGATTGACTGTGAATGAAGAGAAGACAATTGTGACACTAGAAATACCATGTACTACAACATCACAACTTTGGTTTTTGCGAAATATGCTGTAAATATAATGTAGAATCTCATATGTATGGGGTGTATACTCATTTTTGACTCTCATTGTATATCGAAATGCTTAGACCCCAGAAATAAGCTAGCCGTTGATTTTTTAACGGGTATTAATGCTAGTTTTATTAATAAAGTGAAGTGGTTATCCCAAGGATTGAAAGAATTTTTAAGGGTTTACATGCAACGTTTTCAAGGTTAAATATATGTAGACGTAGACATTATTCATTTGCCTAACAATCCAAACACATTTTCGTTTGTTTTCGAGCAACTGTAAAGGAATGTTCGTTGAATTTCAGGAAGTAACAGAGGAGAGAACATTGCTGCAATTCCATTATACAGAATGGCACTCCCACACGTGCCCCTTTGGAAACGCGGTTCTGGAATTTCGTCGGCGAGTTAGGGCTGTCGTCGGCCCAACGAGAAAGAACGAATCCGGTCCGATGATCGTCCATTGCAAGTAAGTCTCCCGTTGAAAATACTTGAGAAAAGAATGTCACCAGTATTAAACGTGTAACAAATATTTTATTGGGTGAAGTGACGGTGGCGGACGGTCAGGAGTATATCTAGCGATAGATGCGAATATGGAGCTGGCCGAGGAGGAACACGCTTTCGACGTCTTCGGATACTTGAAAAAGTTGCGGCAAAGTAGACGAGGATTGATCGAGGATTTGGTAAATTAGGCAGTTCGAACATTTGCTTTTACACTCGCTCGAATTGAATTTATGGAAAATATTTGTGTGCTATGAGCACGAACAAGTTTTGTTGGTATTCGTGCAATATTCCCTTCTTTTCTTTCCTCATTTTATTCTGTATAAACTATGGTTTTTTATACAGATTAAAAATTGTCTGTATTAATTGCCAGATACAAGAGCTGCAACACATGTATCTCTAGCAGCAGATTGCTTACTGTGGATTTATTTTTCAACCAATGCACGCAATGTGTATGAGTATCAGAATCGGATCGTTTTGACAAGAGTCTTGATAACGATATTTTATGTTCTTTTTGTGGAATTCTTTCTCGATGTATGACATTCTCGTTTGATTCATTCAGGAACAGTACAAATTCGTGTACGACACGTTAGAGGAATTCGTAATTTGCGGGGCGTCGTGGTTCCCAGTATCGGAGCTGTCCCAACGTCTCAAGCAGAAGAGCGTAAAAAATCCAATAACTAAGATGAACGACTATCAGCGGGAATACCAGCAAATTTGTAAGCAAACGCCCCGTTTTACGATCGGAGATTGCGCTGGGGGTCACAGGGCCGACAACAGGGAGAAGAACAGGGACGTTCTAGTGGTACCACGTAAGTTCGCCACGACATAAACACTTATCAAAATAGTTCGATAAGATGCTCTCATGGAAAATGTATCTCACGTACACTCATATGCGAAAGTACTCGAACGCTTACGATTCTAACATTCAACTAATGAAATATCTATGTTACATTGAAGTATTTGATTTACACCTTTACATTGAAGGGGTTGGTCTTAAGACTACATAAGTAACACTAGAAAATAATGCAACAATATATAGCATTTTTACAATACATTTATTATAAACACGTACTAGAGTGACACACAAAAGTATTCGAACGGAACATTTAATAGTTATTTAAATTGAATAATTTAAAGTTTTAATAGGAAATTGGACCACCACGTGTATGCGTTTGCTTTTATAACGGCCCTAAGTCTGTTTTCCATTGAGTGAACTAATCGAAGAAATAATCGTTGGATGTATTGATTGCCATATTGCAATAATATTTCGTTCTAACGCTTCTTTCGAAGTAATAACTGTATTTCTCAATCTTCTTTCCACCTCATCCCATAAATGTTCAATGGGGTTTAAATCGGGACTTTGCGGTGGATGTGGCAACACGTGTGGAACATTATACAATACCCATTCTTTGACTATTTTGTATATATGTTTATTCTTGATGTGGTATCTCAATTTTATGCCACGTATTAGCCTGTAAAATCAAAAGTGTGAGTTTGTAATTAATCAATTTATCATAATAATGTTGATAATTTATTGTTATTCTGAATATTCAGTCATAATAAAGAAAGTACCTAAATGAATTGACAAAAATTACAGGAAAAATCTCTAAAAAAAAATTATTAGTATACTAATAATTAACTTCAGTGGAAGCATGTATACATAGATTGAGCTAGGTATGAACCGGTTTTTGACACCGTTTTTCGACCGGATTGAGCTGGATTCGTTCAAAATCGCTTTCTAGCGTGATAGTATCGACCAAGAGCTGTCAAATTACGAAAAAAAACTTGAAAATTCATGGATTGAGCTGGTTTTAATACTAAACGCCTCACTTATTCTATAACGCTTTACATTTATTTTTAAAACTATGTACATAATAATTTTCTCTTTTTTCTTTCACACTCTCTCTCTCTCTCTCTCTCTCTCTCATTCTTCCTTTCACTCCCCTGGCCTTCTCTTCCCTCTCTCTCTCCTTCGTACCTTCCATCCTGGATTTCTTTTCTCTCCCTACCTAATATTTTCATCCACTCCTCTCCCCTCCCGTCCTCAGCTAGTATTTCTTTCACCTTCTCTTGTATCCCTACTTCCATTCCTTCTTCTCATCTGCACCTTTCCAGCACGTGCTCCCACGTCTCTTCTTCGTGGCCACACCTACTGCACCGTCTTTCCTCTTCTTGCTCCCAGTACCTCCCTCCCCTCATTTCATTCCCTAGCCTGTACCGTGCTATTCTTCTCCATTTCTCTTCCTTCGTTCCTTTTTCTAGGTATTCTGGCGTACCCTCCACTCTTATTTCTTTGAATAATTTTTTATAGCTCGATTCCATCTCCAATTCTCCTCTTTCTCTGCTTTTTATCTTTTCCCATTCCTTCTCTCTCCTTTCCTTATCTCCCTCCTCTAACTTTCTTCTATTCCCTCTCTTTTCTATATATTTCTTTCTTCCTTTCTCCCATTTGGATAATTTATTTTCCTCTCTAGCTGTCTCTCTTCTATCTCTTTCAGACATTGTCTTGCCCATTCGCTTTCTCTTCCACCTCTTAGGCTTTCTTCGAACTTCCATGCCCTCCTCGCACCCCTCCCTCTCTCTTTGACTATTTTAGCGGTATACTTAGGATCATTGTCCAATTGAAACCAGTAATTACTTGGTAAATTCAATTTTGATACACTGTCTTTTAGATTCTCCTGCAAAATTTTTAAGTACATACTTTGTTTTGTTCATTATTCCATCAATGAACACAAGGTTTCCCACTTCACTAGATGCCATACAGCCCCAAACTAATACAGATCCACCATTATATTTAATAGTCGGCCGTAGATTTCGCGATTCCAATTCTGTGTTTTGTTTCCTCCAAACTTTTTTACTTTTTTTATCAAAAACGTTGAATTTACTCTCATCAGACAATAATAGTGTGTCCCAAAACGAATTACTTTTATAAATAAATTTTTCGGCGAATTGTAAACGCATAATTTTATTTTTCTTGCTAATAAATGGTTTTCTCATTGGAACTCGAGCATGTAAATCATTATTTCTTAATAATCGATGACACAATTCGGGAGGCATTTCTTCCTGGAACTGTGTAGCCACCATTGATGCCAATTGTGATCCAGAAATAAAAGGATCTTGTCTGATTTCTCGTATGATTGTTTTCTCTTCTCTTTCAGTTAGCTTTTTTGGACGTCCACAACAGGGCCTGGTAGCAATATTACCTTGCGTATTAAATTTCTTCGCAATATAATGACTCGTAGACTTACTTCTGTTTACAAGTCCTGCAATTTCACTGTATGATTTGCCTTCCTAATACCTTCCTATACCATTTTATTATTAATTTTCTTATTGACTTGCTTGTTTCGGATTTCTTGTGATTCATTTTGTTAGTGTTTATAATGAAAATTGTGTGACAGAAATTTTTAACACTTAACAATTTTGTTTCGTCCGGACTGACTGCTAGTGAACTAAGCAATGCTTGTTTACATTCTGTTAGCGTCGAAAATTCTTAGTTGTCCAAAGTTCGAATACTTTTGTGAGCCGCGTCTGGTACGTGTTTACAATATATGTACTGCAAAAACGGTATATATTGTTAAATTATTTTCTAATTTTGTTTATGTAGTCTTGAGACCCATCCCTTGCTATATGTGGGATATTACATCAAATGCTTTAATCTAACATACAATACATACAGTGGCGCGCAATAATATTCGGCCGCTCTAAAAAAGACAATAACTTTTTTAATATTGTACTATAAGATTTGAACTTTTTGGGAAACTAGAGAAATTAGTTTACTACAGGATGTGAAAAGAAATTTTTTCAAAAATTACAATTGATCGGAATTATTGAAAAAATACTAAAAGTTGCATTTTCAACTTTTATGTGGGCCTATATTGAAAATTTAAAAAATACGTTTTGTAGATCTGTGCCAATTAAACACATTTTAAAAATTTCGTCAAAATCGGTCGACATTGCAATGAGCTACAAACATTTAAAGATGGTAAAAATTGCAGATTTTCACGATTTTCGGCCTCTAACTGCAATAAATCTAAGGATTCTTACATCTTTCAATGCCTGTCGTTTTTTCCCGAATCAACCGATTTCGATGAAACTTTCACAGTGCATATAATTGACACAGATCTACAAAATGTACTTTCTAAATTTTCAAGATAGGCCAACATAAAAAAGTTAAAAATGCAACTTTTAGTATTTTTTCCACAATTTCGATCAATTGCAATTTTTGAAAAAATTTCTTTTCGCATCCTGTAATAAACTAATTGCTCTAGCTTCCCAAAAAATTTCAAATCGTATAGTACGACATTAAAAAAGTTATCGTCCTTTTTACAGCGGCCTAATATTATTGCGCGCCACTGTATCTCATTAGTTGAATGTTAGAATTGTAAACGTTCGAATACTTTCGCGTATGAGTGTATACGCGGACACTAACAGATTTAGATTTAGCAACATGATATTACAGAAAGCTAAATCAATTTACGACCTCGACTTTCGTTGAATCGTAGTATTCTACACCCAGATAGCACCGGACGTCCGTTGACATTATTCGGATGTCTGTGGGATGTACAGAGGTCCACTGGACATCCTTCGGATGTCCGGGTGCTATTTGGGATATAATCATGCATTGATCGATTATTATTCTAGTAGCTTTAGTAGCTCGAGTAATCCTAACGTTGCTGTCGTAATTAACTTTTGAAAAGGTTTCTTTATATTGTATTACCCCAAGCAGAAAATATTCGATCAAAAGCAAAAGAGGTATTTATTCGTTTGTTAAAAACGAAGAATGTTTCTGGATATTTATTAGACTAATGTGATAGTAGATTTAATGATGTGTTAAAACAGAATCTAACAAAATGACAGCTGATCTTGTTCTTTTACCAAATATGAAGTAATATACATACAATACTGTCAATTAAAATACATACAATAATGTCATCGTTGTATGAAAATCATAAACAAATTTAAATAGCATGGGCAAAGCATTAGAATGTATTCTTTAATATCTGAAACAATGAAAGTGGCGATAGAGATTATTAAAAAAAAATTACTACGATGCTTGGAGATGATCGAACCTTTCCTTAAATCGGCATATTAATGAATAAATAATTGTAACGATAGACGCTTGACTCATTTGATCGAATACTTTTTATCAGGTGCATATTGTAGCAAAGAAGCATTGTATAAATAATACAGTAGTGCAAAGAAAATTGGCATGTATACGAAGCAATAAGTAATATCACTGAAACTTAAGTATTCGCAACTCACGGTATTCTTGCAGTATAATGCATCTGTAAGCTTTATCATACTTCCTATTTGTATATAGGGTGACGCACTTAAGACTTACACCGAAAATATCTTCGTTGTTTTTAGTAATACAAGAAAATGTTTCAGGCAGAAAATGTTGGGTTCAGTGGGGCAATTATTGTGATGGAGAAATTCTTTTCCTCTACATCGTATTTTCCGATATTTCAAGATTATTATCATTTTTTTAAATGGAACGACGTATTTTGAATGGTGTAACATTATAGCTAATGAAAAGACAAATTCAACCATGTATAATATATAACTTAACGTACGAAGACAATTGTCGAAAGACATCTCTCGTTTACAAACTGCCGTAGCGTGCAGCACTTTCTGTCTTATTATATCAGTATGAAAAATGTGATATTGTAATCGTCTACTGCGAACGTAGACAAAACGCAGTGCAAGCTTAGTTACAATATGCAAGAACATATTCTGATCGGAGACATCCTAGTGTTCAGACTATCAGGAGCGTCTTCAAGCACTTTCTCGAAACTGGCAGTGTAGAGAAAAAAAAACGTGTACGAAATAAACCAGAATTAAATCTAAATAATGAAATAGAGTGTTTACATCAACGGAAGCCTGGAAGAGTACGGTAAGCATGAACATGGTCTTCGTACGTTAGATATGCTTTTTGAAGAATAACTCCTTCGAAGGTCAACATAAGGTTGGGGGAAAAGAAATCCATTATTTTTACGTTTATCTCAAGACTCTATTTAACATGGTTCGGATTGTCCGATTTGGGTCTAATATGCACCGTTTTGTTTGATAATTTGTTGCCATTTTAAAGGTAACTTCATAATGCCTCTCTCGTATAAGCCCTGGTCCCTATTGGCGAAAAACTCGACTAAGCGATTTTCACAATCTTCTCTTGATATCAATTTCTTATCACTAAGGAAGTTTTGCAATGATAAAAAAAGATGGTAATCGCTTGGTGCCAGGTCCGGACTATAAGGTGGGGAGAGAGATGCATCAAAACTTCCCAATCAAGCTCTCGGAGTTTCTGGCGAGTCACTATAGACGTGTGTGGCCTGACGTTGTCCTGATGGAACACAACACCTCTCCTGTTGGCCAATCTGGCCCCTTCTGATCAATCGCTAGCTTCAAACGGTCCAATTGTCGTTGAGTAGAGATCCGAATGTAGTGTTTGGCCATATGAAAGCAGCTCATAGTAATATTGTTCCTTTCCAGTCCCACCAAATGTACAGCAAAACCTTCCTGGCCGTTAGTCCTGGTTTGGCCACCGTTTGAGCCGCTTCACCGCGCTTTGACCACGATCGTTTTCGCACAATATTGTCGTATGTGACCCATTTCTCATCCCCAGTCACCATTCGTTTAAGAAATGGGTCGATTTCGTTCTGTTTGGCCAAGGCGTCGCAGATGGAAATTCGATCCATCAGGTTTTTTGCATCAATCCGCGTGGCACCCAAACATCGAACTTCTTTTTGAATCCAGCTTTATGCAGATGGTTTAAAACTGTTTTGTGGTCGATCTTTAGCTCCTGGGCGATGCTACGACTGCTAACATGCCGGTCTACTTCGATCATTTCCATGATTTTATCGACATTTTCGACGATGGGCCTACCTATGCGAGGTGCATCTTTAACATCGAAAATACCGGAACGGAATCGACGAAACCAAAATTGTGCGTAATTAGCTGTGACAGTATCGGGACCATAAACTCCATTCACAATTTCAGCCGCCTGACTTGCATTTTCGCCTTTATCAAAGCAAAATTGTAAAATATACCGAATTTTCTCTTTGTTAACTTCCATCTTTTACATCATATAACTCACAACTGAATCGACCAATCACAAAACTATATAAAAGTTTTTTGACCAATACCGGCCATCTAGCGGAGAAATGATGGATTTCTTTTTCCCCAACCTTATACATGGTTGAATTTGTCTTTTCATGAGCTATAGTGTTACACTAATCAAAATACGTCGTTCCATTAAAAAAAAACCGACGATGCCCTTGAAATATCGGAAAATATGACCTGGACAAAAAAAAAACTTCATCGCAATAATTGCCCCACTGAACCAAACATTTTCTGCCGGAAACATTTTCTTGTATGTAATACTAAAAACAACGGAGATATTTTCGGTGTAAGTCTTAGGTGTGTGGGGATGTGAATGAATATGAAAGAGAAGAGGAAAAGGAAAGAAGCGTTTTGTCCTAGACCCGCTAGAGGACTCATCAGTAAGGCTAACTAGCGGGCCCTGCCTTAGACGGTGGGATATTGACAGACAGTTGAGAACGGTATATATACAAATCGGTGAGGAATCAGGTACTAGCGAGAAAGGATAGGGATAGACTTGACTGTTTGTCCATCTTGTGGCAAGCGTCGGAAGTTAAGCGACGCCACAGGTGCCTCACCCTGTATATTGGGTGAAAACGAGACGTAATAATTCATAGTAACTACAGTGGTATGCGCGCTGTAGTTGTAGTACGTTGTTCAAGCATAGTAGAAGCAGTGTCGCCGGATGAGGGGAGGAGCACGAATTAAAGGGAAAAAGTGTCATGTGACCGTGCCGCGGCGGAAACGTGGGGATTAGCGTCGTAGAAGGGGAACGGTAGAGTGAAGGCACAAATCTTAATCTGGCGATTCTGAGTAGAAGTGATAGCTGTAATGTTTTTTGAAACCCTTGACGATATCTTTACTGATAAATGATTCTTTGTTTATCTAGCTGACAACTTCCGACCATACCTCACCAGTTTCCAGGGTAACAGTTTCACTGACTATATAAATGCGGTCTTCGTGGACGTAAGTGTGTAATTCATTACTTAAACAACATTCCCACTTCCCAGAAAATTGTTATCTATAGGATATACAGGGTGTCTCAAAATTCGATCAACATCCGAAAATGGGAGGTTCTTGAGTTCATTTGAAGCGACATTTCCCTTTGCAAAAGTGGCGTCCGCGGCTTTGTTAAGGAGTTATTAACGAAAAACACGGACCAATCAGAGCGCGACTTAGACTCGTGTTAGCACAGTCGGCTCGGCGCGCCAACTGTCAACTGGCGACTGTGCCAACACGCGTCTAGGTCGCGCTCTGATTGGTCCGTGTTTTTTGTTAATAACTCCTTAATAGATCCGCGGACTCCATTTTGCAAAGGAAAATGTGGCTTCAAATGATCTCAGGAACCTCCCATTTTTCATCCGGATATTGAAGGAATTTTGAGACACCCTGTATACTAAGCCGGCTCTTATTTGCCCTTGTCGAAAATCTTTTTCGAAATTTCGTTTACGGCACCTCCCAGGAATGTTCCAAATAATTTTTAAAAAATCTGTACAAAGTTTGAGCTTGATCGGATAGCGGGAAAACGAGCACCGAGACCCTCATGAAATCGTTTTTCTCGAACATATTCTAAACCATTTACCGCATAAAAAAATATGTTAAATGAAACCTGTAGATCTGGACATGCTGCGTCTTTTATGTCCTATTACTGTTTTTCGTAAAACAAACGGTGTTCGAAAAAATTAAGAAAAATGTCGCACCAAAACCAAAAGATTTTTTCTGAAATTTGAAAATTGAAGTGTGCTTTCATTGTCTTTTATCAATAAACATTAGTATTGGTAAAAGATATTTTTTTTAACTTGCAGAACTTACTTTTCTTTAATTGCATATATTTTTGCAGGAAATTGCATATATTTTTTTATTAAAAGTAAAAAAAATTTGTTCGTTCCACTTTATCAAGGGTAAAGACAGTTTCGAAAAACCCTCTAAATTGAACCGTTAAATAAATATGAGCAAATTCGTGGGACGTGTCTCCGAGCGGCGCGGCGGGGCGAGACAAGCAATGCGATAACGCGTTGGTCGACCTAATAACGCGACGCGCAACGCACGGCCCGGTCGCAAAGTGGCCAGGATCGAGAAATTCAGTGACATTTTCCTATAACTTTTGAACTAATTTATTATTAATTCCTTTGTTTCGGGATTTAAATATTTAATTTTTAATGAATTTTAATACTTTTATCCCGGTATCTCTTACGGTTCAAGAATCACCAAATTTCTCGATCCAATAAAATCACTGATAACTTACAACGTGGTCAGCGGCGGGAATTGATTCTTGTGGGATTATTTAAAGAAAGGTGTGCTAAAAATATTCCACTTTGTTAGAAACTTAAACTTGCTTAATCTTGAAAGATATACTCTCTTAAATAGAAAGAACTTCGTAAATTTTTCTTATTTCGTTGAGCGTTATTTTTTAAATAGAGTATTAACGTTAATTGATAATAGAAGAAGAAAAAAAATATATGCGATTTTCTGCAAAATAATATGCAATTAAAGAAAACCAAGTTCCGCTAATTTTTTTTAGCTAATGTGTATTGATAAAAGATAATGAAAAGACACTTCAATTTTCAAATTTCAGAAAAAATATTTTGATTTTGATGCGACATTTCTCTCAATTTTTTCGAAAACCGTATGTTTTACGACATTTTTCTCAATTTTTTCGAAAACCGTTTGTTTACGTTTGTTTGCTAACATATTTTTCAATGCGGTAAATAGTGTAAAAGATATTCTCTAGAAAAACGATTTCATGAGCATTTAATTAATTATTTTAATGTGTATGGGTCTTGAGGCACGTTTTCCCGTTATTCGATTGAGCTCAAACTTTGCACAGATTTTTTTTAATAAAAGCATAAAAGAAATTCAGAAGTCGAAAATAAGAGTAGTGTGTCCGAACCAGCATGTTGTAACGTCTACTAGCCGAGCAGTTTTGTCTCTCACGATTTTCTTTTGTCGATGTTCGCGGTTTCACGGTTTCCCGCTGTAAACCGGTTCATGCCGTCGCTAAAAGTACATTCCGAACAGGGCTACACGAAGCCAAGGGAATACATCGTAACGGAATGGCCACTTCGTCACGTGTGCGGGGAGTTTTGGTCTCTGGTTTACGATTACGAGTGTGCAGCCGTGGTGGTTCTGTGCGTGCCACCCCCGGGTTCCACGAATTTCCCAAGTTTTTGGCCCGAGGGGAAACACTCGAAGAAATACGGCCCTGTATTCACCATTGATCACATCAGCCACAATCACTATACGAACATCAAGACTTGGGTGAGAGCAGTTTCATTCTTCTATCCCCGTCCTTTATCTATCCCCGTCCTTTATGTAGCGAAATCAAGACATGGGACTGTACAGGGTATCCCAAAAATGTTGTATTTTCTTGAAAGAATTGATCCCTGAGGTCATTTGGAGTAACTTTTTCCTTTGCGAAAATGTTCTCCACTGCTTTGTTTTCGCGTTACAGTTTTGGCGGCTCTGTTATGTGTGAGAGAGGAGGAAAAGGAAGGGGAGCGTTTCGTCCTAGACCCGCTAAAGGACTCATCTATCTAGGTAGGTAAGGCTATCTAGCGGGCCCTGCCTTAGACGCTGGGATATCGGAAGGCGGTTTAGGACTGTATACAAGGGATCGGTGACGGGTCAGGTAGCAGCGGGAAAGGTCTTTGACTATCTGTCCATCTTGTAGCGAGTGTAGGAAGTTAGCCGCCACACAGTGAAATCCCAATCTAAGCGCAATGAAAGTGACCGGTCCAAGTCAGTTCACCTACTCCTTCTGGACTGGGGGGGGGGGGGGGTATACCCCGCGGGGGGCCAAGACGTTCGAACTGCCTCAGTCGCCGAGTAGTGTAAACTAATCCGATACTGGGTCGGGGATATCGATGTGAACCACTACTAATCCAATTACAAAACTTCTTTACTTTCCATTATTTTTTATGGGACTTTCACCAACTTGGACGGTCGGCAAAAATTCAAAACTTATTGTATTGTTTGAAAATCCAATTCCATGCTAACTTTTTTATATTCAATTTTCTGTTTATATGTATATGATAAATTGTAAATTATGCTTTACATGTACAGTAAAACTGGGTAAAGTAAAATACGGGCAAAATTGTATCTAGTTTGCTGTCTAGTTTAATCAGAAAAATGTCGCAAATATATTAGTGAAATTAAAAATAACTAAAAAATAAAGAAGTTTCATTATTGTACTAGTATTGTCTCGCCGGTCCGTGTAAAAAAGAAGTATCCGGTCCCCATTTATGTCACAGCACAGAACCGAGATTCGGCTTAGAGTAGGGGTGGGCATTTTTGTCTCAATTGAGACAAGGCTGTTCCTACCATAGCGCCCAGTGTCCCCCACCAGCATCCGTCATTTCCATGGAGGAAGGGTGCGCTTCGTCCGTCGCGTTGCTAGGAGTGCGCAGGCCTCGCACATCGCGATGAAGGCGCGCACTGCATGAAAGGGAGGTTGGTGGGGGAAACAGGAGTTTGGGGCCCCTACCGTGCTCACCCCTGGCTTAGAGTGTGGCTTCTGCGGGCGGATTCCGGCTCGGCCAATGCCAACGCTACGCTCAGTTATAGCCGCGCTCTGATTGGCCCATATTTTTTGTTAATAATTCGAAAACAAAGCCGTGCAGAACATTTTGGCAAAGGAAGACGTTACATCGAATGACCTCAGGAATCAGCCCATACGAGGAAATACAACATTTTTTGGACGCTCTGTATATTAATCAAAGGTGATCAGACATGGTCGCATGGTTTTTACGTATAAACGTTACAAGAAACTTCCGCTTGTTCTCAATAAAATATTATTGTACGCTGCAATGTTAATCATCAATTGATTATCAATCCTCTAATCAGATTTAATTTGTTGTCTGAAGAATTGACTCTAAATAAATACTGTGCTTGTTTTCATTAAATTCAGCCAGATTTTTTGATAATAATGTTGAAAGAATTCGACAGTTTTCAAATTAATATATTTTATTTAAAGATTTCAAGTAACTAGACATAACCGTAAGCGATTGAAAATACATATAGATTCAGTAATTGAGAATACCAGGTTCAGAAAAATTTGAATCTCCTTAGTGTTGCACAAAGACAGCGAACTTCATACATTAGAAATGTTCAAATGTTACAGATGCAACTAACCGAAAATTTTAATAAAAACCACGGTATTGTGTTTAACTGGTAGAAATGATCAATTTCTGAAACAGAACGGGAACGATCAATTTTTCCTCAATTCCGCAAATTGACCTATGAGATACTGTAATACTATGTCGTTGTATTGTCGAAAAATTTCTAATCAGTTTCTACAACAGATCTTCAGGATAAACAAGAAGATAGTGTCACTGACCGAGCTTATGGCCGGCGTTAAAGCTCCGCCGAAGACGGTACAGCTGTTCCAACTGACCTGTTGGCCAATGGGTCACAAAGTTCCAACGTCAACGAACAGCTTGGTAGAGCTGATGAATATGGTGGAGAGGTGGAGGCAACGAACGGATTACGGACCAGTGGCAGTGGTCTCCCCTGATGGGAGAAGTCGTTGCGGCGTTTATTGCGCCGCGAATGCTTGCATAGAACAAGTGATCCAGCACGGTGAAGTCGATATCTTTCAAGCTGTTAAAACTGTGCGCAGGCACAGGCCTCAGCTAGTGGAGAACATGGTACGCGTTTACAGGCGAACTTTCTTATCATTCGTGAAAGCATCTACAGTAATTCTTCTATAGTCGCAAAAACGTTGTACACGTTGAATGCAAAAAGATATCCTCTCGACTGTAGTAATCTGATCTCGGCTCGGGTATATCGGTGTGAACCACTACTAATCCAATTACAAAACTTTTTTATTTTTCATTATTTTTTATAGGACTTTCACCAACTTATTTGTGGCATTTTTCTGATTCAAATGACACTAAACACGATATAATTTCGACTGTATTTAGTGGTTTAACTGACGATAAAAGTTTTCGGCGCAAGGATGGACAGCGTACGGAAAAGAAAGAGACACGGAGAGTCGCAGTCGCTTCGGCCGTGCGCGGTCTCTGTTTACACGCCCTGTCCTTTTCTACCTTCGGCTCGGTTTTTGAAGCTCAAAAAAATAGTGCCTGTCTACGAAATGTGCAAACGATCCTCCCCGAGGCTCTTGCGACTATAAAAGATTTACTATATTCCATTTCAAAACAGAATTCGGTCAAAATCCTGTGCAGAAAACTCGTCTCCAAAGATCTTGCTTTTTTATTTTTTTAACATGGCGGATATTTTCCAAAGACACCTTCGGCCCGTGGAAGAGAACGAGAGTAGTGTCGGATTCTAATCGTCTAAAATCCCAATGGTGATCCTATTATTTATCAGGGACGATGCCGCAGTGACATCACCAGATCTCAATAAAACCTTTGGAGAACGTAATTCTTGCAAAAATATCAGACACGTACAGTAACTCCCACTGATATCTAGACACTTTTAAAGCGACGATAATTTTGTAAATATTGGACCATACAATTCAAACTTTTCTAAAAAGTTAAAGCAATTAGTTTACTACACGTTGTGAAAAACACAGTAGAAAGTTGTAAAATGCAAATTTTAGTGTTTTTTATACAATTCCGACCAATTGCAATTTTAGAAAAAATTTCTTTTCACAACGTGTAGTAAACTAATTGCTCTAACTTCTCAAAAAGTTCAAATCGTATGGTCCAATATTTAAAAAGTTGTCGTCTTTTTAAGTGTGTTCGAATATTAGTGGAAGTCACTGTATTTGTTTAGTTAGCTGCCATCGCATCGTTCATGTTCAAGGAGTGAGAACATTCGTCATAGTTCGTGATCCGATCATGTTCGGAAGAATATCTCGCAATTAGAGCTAGAGGGGTGGTTTTGGATTTGGGTGTACACTTCTCACATACAAATACTCAAGATAATAGGTTAACATTTAATTTGAAAAGCTTTATTGAATGATAGATGCCAGATAATCTAGTAGATCTAGTAGAGCCAGCAGCTTAATTCCCTAGCCCAGACCTGGGCGACGCTGGCTCAAAAAACACATGTTGCTGCTACGCCTCTGTCGGAGTGGACATGGTAGGGACTGTCTTACTGAGCAAGAGAAGGAGAGCTTACTGAGCAAGAGAAGGAGAGAAGCAGCAACACGTGTTCTTCGAGCCACTGTCTGCCCAGGCCTGCCCCAGCCCCATTCAGCTTGTAGGACCCTGGGAACTTACGATCCCTACGCTATACAAGCGTGAATACCGGCGCACAGTGGGACGAAACGACCTGACGCCAATCAAAAATCTGTAACTTTGCTTCTGCTTTATATACTGTATTGAATTTTTGACAAGTTAATCATTGCATTGTAGCCATTATGTTCTGTTAATTTTAGTGGTATTAATGAACTGAGTATCGAGATATTCATCTTATTATCAAGTATTCATTCTCCAAGACCTGAACCATGTCATATGCAAGTGCCAAAATTATGAGAACAAATGTAATATATTACAAATAAAGCTCCTCAAAGACAAACATTGCTTTCCTCTTTGTATTATTTCGTTCCAGTAATTGTAATATTGTAGAAGTCCTGAATACAATTTATAAATTTCTGAAACAATGTTCTTGAAAAATTTAGAAACTTTGTAATATCTAAACTTTATGTATCAATATTGTAACAATACATAAATAAATATATATTTGTTCACGTTACGGTTGTGAAAATGAAGAACTGATTATAAGACGAATATCTCGATGCTCAGTCGATTAATACCATTAAAATTAACAGAACATAAAGGCTATAATATAATGATTAACTTGTCAAAAATTCAATACAGTATATAAAGCAAAAGCAAAGCAAACAGATTTTTGATTGCCGTCAGGTCGTTTCGTCCCAGTGTGGGTCGGCGCGCGGCGGCGCGGGGCACCGGACCGATGCTAACTGCTCGTTGTTTATTTCAGACCGAGTATAAGTACTGCTATGACTTGGTGCTTCACTACGTGCTACACTATCTCAACAAAGACATGAATGAAAAGAAGTGAGAAAGCGAGTTGAGGGACGAGCTGTGGTTCATCGAGTTCGGTCGCGGAGCGGCGTTACCGTTGACGCCGGAGGAAGCGCCGGCGGATGGCGAGCCTATGGTGCCGTGCGCCCAAGGTCGTGTGATCGTGGAGACTGCTAGGCCGGCGCCGCCATATTTCGCGACGTGCACCAGGTACCGTAGAGCGGTGACCAGCACGCCGATCGATATAGCGGCTAGCATCTCTGGCACGACGTCGTCGAGCATCGGGCAGATGGACCAGCCGTTGTCGGTTTCGAGCGGCAAGGGTTCCATCAGCAAGACCGTTACATTACAGAGTTCGGCAACGAGACCAGAGGACCTCGGCGTGACATCCTGGTTCCTCGAGGACTACCCATCGATCATAGATACCTCGCCGGGGCCCGCCGATCGTGGCTCGTATCCTGCTTGCATGTATACCGACGTCGAGGCTAACAGTAAGCAGGACATGATGTCGACCAGAAACAGTAGCGTAGAGAGCGAGCAGCCCCGTCCGTCGTTAATCAGCGTCGCGCCAAGGAAGGCCTGCATGGACCTTCAGGACGCGATCGCTTTGCTGGACGAGACCTGTCCTAACCAGGAGCTCAGTCCGTCCCTCACACCGAGAACCCCGTTAACCCCACACCCGAGAAACAAGCGAGCACGCTCGAAGAGCAGCGACAACTCCTCCAACTACAGCAACGATCGTCTCAGCGACCGGTCATTCGAGTCGCGGTCGCAGGATAAGGACAAGAAACGACCGTTCCTGAAGAAGATCGGTATATCCAAGACAGAGGACAAGCCGTTCCTCGCGAAGATCGCGCCGAAGATCATCGGCAAGCCTTACTTGGAGAAGATCGGGCCCAGCAAAGCCGTTGAAAGGCCCTTCTTGGATAAGATCGGTTCCTCGAAGACCTTGGACAAGTTCATCTTCGAAACGCCGAGGCACGACAGGAAAACGGTCACCCGGAGCGAGACGCTCAGGCCCGAAGGGAAGAAACTCCCGACCCCGGGGTTGAAGACGCTGAAGGAGCAGAAGTCGATAACTACGGTCGAACCGTTCGCGGTTGAAAGGAGGCGGTCAGGCAAGGGTCCTCTATTGAAGATGTACTCCTTCGAAACCGAGGACCTCGAGTCGACCGTTCAGCTGAAGGATAATCGAGACCCTCTGCGGGGCGCGTCCATGGATGACGTGCTGGACTCAGGGCCAAGTTCTCTGCCCCTGGAAACGACGGTCGAAGAAACGCCGAAACCAGACACGAAGGAGAAGACGATGAACGGCGCCGAGTTGTTGAAGTGTCGTGTGACGACCAGCGAGGAGATCATCTTCTGCAACACGAGCTTCGGGTCGGACAAGGAGCCCAACAGCTGGGGGAACTCACCCAAGAAGAAATACCAGGCGAAGAAAGACGCGATGACACCGCCCACTCATTACAAGGTGACGAGCAGGTCTCAAGATGGCGATAGCATCCCCAACTCGCCGACGAAACGACCGATTTCGAACGTCTCCTCGGATCGTACGGATAATTCGCGGCCTGGCTCCTCGCAGAGGGACGTGTACTCCCCTATGAAGATCAGGAGGCAGACGTACGAGGATGTATTGGACAGAAACGGGAAGAGCGAGGAAGACGAGACGAAGTCGATCAGACAGACGCAGTTTGAGAGACGAGGCATCTCTTCGGACAATCTTCTGTCGAGAGATCGTGCCGCTACAGGGTACCAAGCGAGAGATCAGATCGAGAAAGGCAGGGAAGCTTCGTCCGAGGACTCGTTGGCTCACCGTATCGGTCAAGAGTACAGCAGGGAGACGTTCAAACAGCTACAGGATAAATTTGAGCGCCATGAGGCACCGATCGAAACGTATGCGGACTTCAAAAGACGCACCTGTGGAAGCATTCAGAGCGCGATCATGAGGCAGCATGAAAAATCGAAGATCGACTTGGCGATAGAGATCCGAGACGAAGACTCGAAGGACGGTAATTTCGAGGTGATTGTGTCGGAGGTTCCAACGTCGCCGACGAAAGACGCGGAGTCGGCCTGGGAAGGTAGAAACGAGAGTGTTCGAGGCACTGTTAGGTCCGTGCTGAAGAAGCAACAAGGTATCGATCATCCCAGCGACCAGGAAGACAACAACGCGTCTGTCAGACGTCCGAAGCGACGTATCGTCCACGAGCCTTCTCAGGAAACTATGGATTTGTTGACGGAATTGAGGAAGGTGAAGAGTCAGCTGAGGACCCCGTCCCAGGAGAGGGATATAGAGGTTGATAAAACACCAGCTCGACAGCCTAGACGTATCCTGTTGACCGACAAGGAGTTCTGTCTGTCCGTTGAGAGGGAAAACAGCATTCGGCGTCCGTCGCGAGTGTTGAATTCGTTGGAGAGAACGGAGGAAGGCAGTTTGGACGAGAAACACGAAGACGGTAGAAAAGAGGTTCAAGAGAAGCAAAAGGAAGGGGAGACTGACAGGAAAATCCCGGGACCAGCTCTGTTCGAAAAGAAGTGTCTCTCGTTGGACTACGCTGATGAGGAGAAGCCTCAGAAGCCAGAGGCTAGAGCCATTTCCTTGGCCTCTGCCAGAGATCTACCTTCCGGAATCGAGGAAATGGCGGACTACTCTGACCTAGCGTTGAACTGCGACACGAAGAGCTGTTCTTCGGATGTGTTCAACAGTCCTAGCGAGGAGGTTGAGTCGAACGAACGCAGTAACGATCTGGAGAAGGAGGTTGCCAACAACAACGACCCGAATCATTACGCGGAGGTTGACATTGCCATTCCCATAGATCAGAGGGTGAACAGTCCGAAAGATAGGATTCAGATACAAGGGAGAACGAGCGATCTGTACGAGATCATATCCCCGAGGTCAACACCTTTCCGAGTGAAGAAACGGCTCGGGAAGATTTCCGTTGAGGAGACCGTTAAGCCGGAGAGTTTCACCCTAGGTTCAAAGGTCGACTGCCGATCCACCGTTGCACAGAAACGGACCAAGTGCTTCCCTTTATAACGCATGCCGACCTGCCGGTGGGCGAAACACTCTCTGTGGCCACGTTCGCCTGATTTTGCTCTGGAAGAAGTCTGGATCGAGCATAGAGGCTTTCGTCCATTCTTTTTGTCTGGTTTAATGACGTCGGTTCAGATACAATCGAAATGATTTATGTCAAAGAGTTCTATGTTTTTCGTTTTACTAATATTATTATATGCTCTACTAATATTCGAGTAAACTACCGTTTATTTCGTTTTCTAATCGGTATAGCAACGTCTCGATAGTGCGAAGGATGTACACGATATTTGTCAAACGTTTATCTCCACCACTGCGAAGCTTCTTGAAACTTTCACCAACGTATTCGGGCATTTTTCTGCTTAAAATCAGACCAAGCATAATTTACATCATATTTAGTTGTTTAATTCGCGATATAGGGGTTCCACTGTATCGTGAATTAAACGACTTAATCTGATCCAAATTGTGTCATGTTTCGTGTCATCTCAATCAGAGAAACGTCACAAATATGTTAATAAGAGTTTAATTAAAAAATTATTGGCAACTGTGTCTATACAAGATGTAAGCGACATTTCGGTCCCGAAGTTTTTACATATATCGAGACATTACTGTACATCTATTAAAGTAGTATATGAGATAAGTTTCGTTGTATAGAATCTGAAATATTTAAACACGTTTGTGGAGATTATATAATTGGAGAATATTCTAGACAAAGATATTTTATTTTTAAGAATTGTTCGAGTATACGTAAACTTGTTAATCTGTAATATCAAGAGATTAGAAGAATTTTAGCATTTGTCAATATTTCGACCGGTGATTTAGTGTATATAATCACGCAAATATGTGGATCTGCAAGGTAATAATTCTACTTGCTGGCCCACCTTTACCTCTGTCCTCAACTTCTGGCAGGGCGAAAATGGCAACTAACATTTACAGTTTGCTCTTGGGGATAGTCGTGCGCACTCCCTTTATCGAATAGACTGTCAACTTTCCACTCTCAGCGAACCAGCTGCCAGTTTAAAGTCGCTGTTAATTTCGCCACAACATCGTCGCGAAAGAATCGTACTACCATTGCTGTCACAGCCGTTAACTTTGACATGTGTACTAGGGTGGACCTTAGCTATACCTACTGACATGTTTTTTGCGAGTTTTTTTTCACGCCGCCCCCTAAAGTTGTTTTATTGAGTAAGAAAGTAATTCTTGCAAAAGATGAAGTTAATCGAATAAGAGGAAAGTGTGGCACATTCAATGTTAGAGTTGCGATAAACATGAAATTATATATGATTGGAAATATATGAAGGAAAGACTTTAGATTTTATCAATAAACGTTCTTCTTGTGCAAAAATATTTATGATAATAATACCACAATCTAATTTTTTCAATATAACATTTAACTAATGCTCATATTTTTATAAATATATACTATGTTACATTTTACGTATTTTATTGAGAATACCAATTCTTTTAGTTGTATTCTTATATTAATTTCAAAGTAGAGAAACTAACGTTCGACATAAATATATTATATTTAATCAGAGCATAGTATTTTTAACTGGACGAGGTAAATATTACACCATATATCTATAGACGAAGAAAAGAAAATAGAGATATTGATGATATTGAATTTAAATAGTTTTTGATATATACAAGTCAACAATTCTAAAGACATTTTACAAATGTTTCATTAATGTAGTCTTTTTTGCGTCTGGATAGCGCTTTCGGTAGTCTTTTTAAATTGCTTTTCTTCTTCATTTCGTGATAGTACATCGTTAAATTTTTGCATAAGTTTGACTCCTCGTTCCTCTTTCCTATTTATAAAAAATCTGGGAAATTTAAAATCTTGTAAAAAATTTAAAGTTTCATTAGACATAAAGGCTGCAATGTTGCTAACAACGTATTCATTTACATTATTTGACTACCAATCTTTTTACATTGTTATCATTAATGGTATCTAAAGCTACAACCATTTGTTTTTTTTATATGATGCAGAATATTGAGCCAAAAAGACTAACGCTACAGTTTCGGGTGTTAGATACCACAAGTATTGATGGTGTGCAAAATCACAAACAGTGATTTGAAATTTATTCACGCCGTGATCGTGATTTTTTAATCTAGAGTACATATATTTGCTCATTGTCATCCACATTTTTCATCTCGGTTGAAATAGTTCTTTTTATAAATACATATCAATTACGTAGCTTGCATAAAAATATCTGCATATAACGTAAATTTACAATTACGTTACGTTTTCTGTATATAACGTAAATTTACTTCATTTAATGACAAAGATAAAAAATATTCAATTTTCTTTTCCGTACCTTATTTCAGTATTTTAGAAATAAAATAATTCTTCCACTCGATATCAAAATCGTAATATTCGTAAAATAGTAAATTGTATAAAAGTGCAGACAATTTCTTTTATGTTTATGTATATGTACATTCCCGTCCATACCGGATGGTCCTCTCGTCACCGGACACTTATACTTATCTTCAACAAAATGGTAACTAAAGAATACAAGCTTCCAGCTTGACTTTATTGTTTTATTTTGATTAGATGCAACTACCATACGATGATATTTGAATGCAAAATTAAATATATACATATATTTGAATAAATGTCGAAAAAAAGAGATTGAGAAATTGTGGGATAATTATGGACACAGCTCTAGAAGTCAAATTGGAAAATAATTACCCAACTTAAATTTTAAAAATTATAGAATATAAAAATGATAATTAAAAATTTAGAAAATACAGGGTATTTTTTAATGGTGCTGTAAGCACCATTTTTATTTTATAATATAGGTCCTTTAATAATAAAGGAACGTCTGCATCCACATTTGAATAAGTGTCTTTACAAAATTTTACAAGAATACCAATGTATTACTTAACAATTATAGGAAACGCAAATGATAGTTTGGGAAACATTTTACAAATCTAATAAATTATATAAAACTGCGATGTAACACGCAATTTTGTTTCGATTTCGTTAATATAAAACTTACAGTTTACGTCTCTGTAACTTGCGCGAAGAATAGCTATGCTCTCCGTCAATTAAAAGCGATCACGAAAATCACGAATCACTGTGAAAAATCACCGTGATTGGGAACGAACGTGCCTGAATGACGAGTGATCCAAAAATAGCAGTTCATGAAATTTCTAACCACAAGTGGTCTTTTCAGTGAACTCTTCACATTTAGCGTGCAGTTATTTCTATTTAAAAACTTCGCATTCGATGTGCCACGTCTTCCCGACGTCCGATTGATCTGAAATTTTGTATATATCATTCTTTCATGTAACGGGAGGCTGCTCTTTTCCTTGTGTAATCAGAAATTTTTGCCTTTCTCCTACAAATTTTTAGCTTTTTCCTATGTTATGAATGGTTATGTTCTGGAGGATCAATGGTTCAAAAGTTATAAATGTATAAAGTTGTGCGATTTCCAGTGTTTTTGACAGGTTAGCGCCACCATGTTATGTGTAGCGACGGTCTAAATTTACATATTTTGGGAGCCGGCGTGCTCCAAATTTCATAGTTGAAAAATTAGGTCCACTCTAATGTTTATCGACAAACAATCAACGAATACAATCTTCTTTATAGAATTTTCGCGACGAGAACAACATGAAACGATTTGCTTGTACTGTTTGAAGCCACAGCAGATTCATTTGAACGGCTTTTAAACGGAACTCCCTCCAACTTGAGAAATAGTACTTTCTCTCTCAGAATGATCGTTACTGTGTTCCCGAAGAAAAAGGGAAAGAAGAAGCTCTCGATCGAACCTCGAATCGATTCATCTCACAGGTATATTCTAAAACGTACCCCGACCACTTTTTAACCGACGTTTCGCGATAGGAAACGGCTCGAAGAAGCTCGATGGCCACTTGAAACGAAACTCACACTAGTCGTTGAAAGCATCCCTCGCGCGGTTAACATCCATCAACGACGTGACTCCTCCCTGTCGAGCAGTGCCTTGTTCGTGGATATATTTATTTAAACGAAGTAAAATGAAACAAAAAAAAGATTAAAGAAATCCTATCAAAGATATTATTAAAGAAAACAGAATAATAAAAAAATTCCGACTGCGGGCCGGATTTTCTGAATGGGTCCACGGAGTTGCGCTTTCGATGATACACGACTGATGGCGATCTGTACTTTGAAGGCTGTTTCGTATGTTTCCAATCATTGAACCGATCCTTCTCTCCGAACACAGACCAGAGACCATAGACGGGCATCGTTCGATCCGAAACGTACAGAAAACTGCGATCTACAATCTCGAATTTACATCGAATTTTTCAATTCTGAAGAAGCAGAACCCATGTTTTTAAACGCAAGCACGATATTCAGTTCGTATCCATTATTAATCCCTTGCACTATAACATCGAGTTACACTTATGATGAAGATTTAGAACAGAATCTACTAATCATGTTGTTCATTTCCTTCGAATCGAAATAAAATTTTATTTTGTTGTTGTAAACGTATAGCCATTGAAAAATACAAAGGCATACAATAAATATAAACTTCCCAGTCAGCCAAACCCGTTTCGGGAAAATTTTGATCAATCTTTGTAATTGTACTTTGCGTGCAAAAGGCGGTCATTTTAGTGCCAAGACCATGCTTGAAGCAGAATTTGGTCCCTACTTGCTATGAATTTCCTGACCAAACTTTGTCGATAAATTTCGAGCCTATGCACAGTGTAACGAGCATATGGACGGTCGAGACAGAATTCATAACTCTTAAACTATGTAATTTTTGAGTAGAGTACCTTAATACTTCTTGAAATAAAATGCAAAGATGGATCGATTGGCAAACAAAATAAATTTTCTTTTTAAAGTGCGATGACCTTGTTTTTTGTTTTTTTATCGCGTTACAGGCGTGGACGGCGAACGCACGCGTCTCAACGCCAAAATAAATTTCTTTTATTTTTAATATTTGTGTATATTTATGCACTTAAGGTCGACCATAATATCAAAGCTAATATCCTCTAAATTAATATAATACAAAATCTCAAAGGTATCGTTTGGTACTTTCTTTAATACTCAATTAAAAGATTGTGAATGTTATAAGGAGGCTCGATACGGCGCGACGCGTTTAAAATGCGCTTAAAAATAATTCCAAAAAATTTCTTCGAAAGAAGAAAAAAAAGAAAAGAGATTTTTTCGAAATCCATGCCAAGCCTTGCCCTCGTGAAGAGGGCACATTGGTTGCACTAATGCGGCGGACCTCTAACAATAAGAGTAAATATCGGACAAAATCTGAGTAAACCTTGCTGTAGGAGGGAAAACCGAATTTTATTTAAATTTCTAAGGTATGTAATTTTAAGTTTCATGTATTTTCAGTAATTTAAATATTTACAAATCTTAAAATAATGATCATAACTAAACAGCAGATGTTTATGCAATTTGCAATTTTTGTAGACGAATTTTAAGAAAGTGGTATATATCATATAAAATTTTATTTTCAGTGGTAGTAGTCTTCGTAGTTCTGAATTAAATAAAAATCGATTTTTTAACATTTTTAGAAGCCATAAATGGATAATGATCCGCAGTTTAATAATAACGATTTTACCCGATATTTACTCTTAAAGCAAGGATAGCTCTTAGTGCTACCGACCTGCCCTCTACACGAGGGCAGGGTCTGTCGTTGTTTTTCCCTCGATGTGGCATGGAATTCGGCCTGCAAACGTTGCGCCCAGATACCGAGCCTAATGCGGAAGCAGATGGATGGGAATTTGTAGACAAGTTTTGCTGGGAAATTCGTAGCAAATCAAGAGCTTACTGGGTACGAACGACAAAGAACATAAGTGGACATAGGTAGTAGCGCAAGGGATTAAGATGTTTTTTCCAGTAATATAAAGTGTCGATAATACAAAAACATGATGCGTTCGAAGCTAAAATTTTTAGAAGTACACGGTACAGACAGAAATATGCTGTCTATCAACTCTGAATGCTTTAACTTTAGCGATTTTAGCTTTGAACAACAAGTACAGTAAAGTCCCAATCTAAGCGCGACGGAGGTGACCGTTCCAAGTCAGTCCGCCTACCCCTTTCAATGGGCGGGGGGGGGGGGGGGCCCCCCCCGCGGGGCCGCCCACCCCGGGGGGGGGGGGGGGGGGGGGGGGGTCACACCCCGCGAGGGGCCAAGAAGCTCGAGCTGCCTCGGTGACCGAGTGTACCCGGATCGTGTATGTATATCGGTGTGAACCACTACTAATCCAATTACAAAACTTCTTTATTTTTCATTATTTTTTTATGGGATTGTCGTCAACTTATTTGTGGCATTTTTCTGATTAAAATCACACTAAATACGATATAATTTCAACTGTATTTAGTAACTTCAGGACATAAAAGAGCATTCTTGTACAACCTTCCTCAAGATATTTGCACATTTTTCTAATTAAAATGAGTCGTTTAAAAACCTCCAACGAGCTGTCTAATTCTTTGAGAACATATTTTCGAGATGTTGAATTGTTTATGTAAACATATTTTAATATCTAGCATATGTTAAATATATGATAAATTATAAATTGTGCTTCACATGTACAGTAAATATGGGCCAAATTGTATCTTGTTTGGTGTCATTTAAATCTGAAAAATGTCGCAAATGTATTAGTAAAATTTCATTAAAAATAAGTAAAAAATAAAGAAGTTCCATTATTGCACTACATTTATGTGCTATTTACATGCTGTCCTTTTCTACATTCGGCGCGGTCGACGCCACAAAAAAATACCCGATCTATGTCACAGTACAGAACCGAGAATCGGCTTAGATTGGGACTCCACTGTATTTGTCATGTTTCTCGACCACCTTCTGCCAAAGACTCGATTTGCCCGTCTGTGTCCGAAACGAGTTTATACATTTAAGGGTCGTTAATCTGTGGAACGAACCTCTCGCAATTTCGTTTGCAATCCCCGATCGAAGATTTCGATCATCCTCGAGTTTCTATTTGACGTGTGAAGCTGCGAAACACTTCTAATACGACGAAGTCTGTCCCGAGGCGACGAGGAATGGATCAAAGAGATGATCGTGACAGATACTTGAACTTACGAGAGTGCAACTCCCACGCTTGCCAAGCCTATTCCCTGTTCGGCGAAGCGCGTGACGTTTTAACGACACAAACATATAGATATAAATAAATATATATATATATATATGTATATATATATATATGTATACATATATACTAACGATAACAAAATGTTGCGTTCCTCTTATAATTTTTTAGAGGTAGATAGGTCGATGACGTATTTCATGGAATAACGTGGAAAGTAATGGTTGATGTAAATATACAAGGTGATTCTAGAAAATGGGCCGAGGAACCTCGGAGCCTTTTGACTCCTTAAAAAATCTTTAAAGAAACATTGCTGCTCCCTATCTGAAAAATATGTGGCGTAATTTATTATATAGACTGATGTTTCTTGTTACTCCGTGAATATTTTATGGAATATATTAAAAGAACCGAAGATTGATCAAATTTATGATTTTTAATAATAATTTTCGATTAATTTCACAACAATCGATTTTTCTTCGACAAACCGTTCTTGCAATATCTTTTATTCTTTTTGAGAACGACTTGAAATTTAGTCCATTTTTTAATCACCCTGTAAATAATATACATATATGTAGAGTGTCTGATAAGTTTCTAATTGCTTTCGAAATACTGTTTAATGCAATCTATGATTGAAAATGAGATCACAACATTGTATATACCTGATGGGACGTTTTAAATATTTTAAATCATATTGCGGTTTTTATGAGCAATTGAATTTGAAGAAGATCGACAACTGTATTAAAAACAAGTGAATGCTTCGGAAATGTTCTCATTTAACTACGTTCGATACTTCAGTGTTTCTGAAGGTATTGATTTTCCTATATTTTATGACAAAGTTTATGGAGAAACTTTTGAGACACTCTGTACATTAATATAAATATATACAGGATGTTTTAGTCATTATGCCATAATCAGGAACGGGATGATTCCTTGGGTGAAAGTACAATTGAAACTTTCAAATGGAATTGTTTCACTGAAAACTTAATTTTCACAAAAATTAAACCGGTCGCTTAGACTTGGTCAAATACGGAATACACATTTCCGATTTACTTTCTTGTGAAGAATTAACTTTTTCCCGATTGTGCCATAGTTTATTGAAACGCCCTATGTATATGACGTAAAGTACATACACACTGTCGTTATCCCGGGTGGAATATTTGTACGTATTCGATGACTATTAGAGACTAAAGCGAGTTGCTATATATATGATATAAATATAAATATATTAAGTATATTTGTACATACATACGAGTATACTCGTATATACAAGTATACAGGCGTGTGTGTATTTAATACCTAAATAGGTATTGTACTGTACGGATCCTATAGTTGACGAAATGTGCCAAACAAAGATACGATTTATTATATATATATATATATATATGTTAACGAATTACGCTTGTTGTAAGGTGTGTACAGGCTGTCCAGGAAGTACGGGATTTCGTGCACGCTGCGTACGTTTTGGACACCCTTTGCAAATGTACTTATATTATAGTTCGGGTCGCCGAAAGTATATTGCATCGCGTGTCGAGGATGCTAATAGTGTGTTAAGTGTAGAAAAAAAGGCCGACAATGAAGCGTTCCACAAAGTGGCGTGTCGTTTTCTATAACTAATATACTGGGTAACTCGTACATTGCGATCACTGCGAGCGATTTTGTTGCTTTAAAAAATCAAACGGTTGGAAATCTTTTCACCCGCTTACTAGGCAGAATGACCGAAAATAAATGATTCTCCCATAATGGTCAATCCTTAGCTGAGGAAACCAATACTTTTTAACTTTTTTTATATACTCTTGTAGAATTTTACAAGAAAATGCCGAAAGTCCAAGGTTTGATCTTAGGAATCCACTGGTTCAAAAGTTATGCGTGTTTAAAGTTCAGCGATTTTCACCGTTTTTGACTGGTAAGGTTGCTATATTTTGTTGCTGATATCGATAACGTAGACTTCCAAACCACAGACGAGAATCTCGAATTACTGTTCGATGACAACTTGTCCCAGAACAAAGTCTACATCTCAGAGATAGCCGCTCTACATTTAGCGTCTCCACTCGTTAGGTGACATGCGCTATACAGCAACATAGCGACGCCCTTATCTGTCAAAAACGGTGAAAATCACTGAACTTTAAACACACATAACTTTTCAACCAATGGATTCCTAAGATTAAAACTTGGATTTTCGGCATTTTCTCGCCAAAAGCTACAGGATTACATTTTAAAAAGTTAAAACGTTTTGGTTTCCTGAGGTGATGTTTAGCCATATTATCGTTTAACCGCGTTCCTACAAAGATTTATTTCCTCGGTGAAAGGATCCACAAAAGGGAATAAAATAAACGACTAGCCGCCCGATCTACCAGAAAAAATAAGATAAAGATCGAAATTCTTCAGTCGAATTCTTTGTTCCATAAATGTAAGAGTTAACTAAAGATTGAGTCTTCTGTCTTGTCGATTAAGCGGATTTCGATCAAGTGGTCCCGATGTACAGATTACCACTTCATAAAATGTAGATCGATATTGTATAGCGCGTACGTGTGGATAGATTGTAAGTAAAAACAATACGAAATTTCGCCTACAATAGAATAATTATCTCGAGCTCAACTACGTCTTCGATTCGTGATGTCATAGACTTTTTGGAACGTCCTGTATACAGATGCGCTCGGGCGCGACGCACGCACACACGACTTGTCCATCGCACAGGTGAAAATATACGCGTGCAGATTATGTCTATACATTCGTATATATGAATAGATAATATTTATGTGTAATTTTTGCGCATACACTGGCCGATTACTGGTTGTCGACGATGTCGCATGTGTGTTCCAAGAGAAGAGTGTGTTGGGAAACGTCGTCTATACTTGTTGTTCTTCCAACAAAATTACATATTACCATCTTGCAGCCATTTCGTAGAAAGTTGTTCAGTTTCCTCTTGATGCTGTACGACCAGATTCAGTTTTTATTTTTTGAGCATACACCAACATCCAAAGGTTTAGGATCATAATCCCCATCTGTAAGCAAAACGCTCGATATCTGCTCGAATTTGTACAGCAGACTTTCCGGCCTGGACATTTTTGTCTCAATTGAGACAAAGTAGCGCCCACTGTCCCCCACCAGTATCTTTCCTATGAAGGAAGGACGCACTTCGTCCGTCGCAAGCAATGTGCAGGTCTCGTGCATTGGAGCCGCGAGGAACACCACCAAAAGGAAGCTTGGTGCGGGAAGAAGGCGTTTGAGGGGCTCAAAATGTCTCTTCCGTGCATCGCGCACATTCGCTGCGCAGCGGTGCCTCGTGATTTCACGGTCGGTTACGGAGAGACGTACGCGGGGGAAGCGAAGGCACGAGGCGTGCTGTACAAAAGAGACGTTGGTGCGGGAAGCAGATAGCTCAGGGACCCCTACTGTGCCCATCACTGATATAAGTATTAAGTATTGGTTTCTGCTGGCACGGTTTTCCAGTACAACTGAGAACAGAAAAAGGGCAGATGGAAAGCACACCGTGCCGTCGTTATAGAGGGCAGTTCGGTCGCATTAATGTGGCGGATGTCGATCATGTAGATTACTCTGTCGGTACTGTGAATTTAAAAAAGAGTTCAACAAAAAAAAACACTCAGTGCAGGATTCGATCCGGAGACCTTACCACCTACGCAAATCAAAACTCTTGGAACCTGCCCTCATATATTGAAATATAACGCAAATAAAATGTTATATATTACACTTTTCAGTTTGTACGTTATATTACTGAATATAAAAATGTTTATTATTACATAGCACATCTATAAAAATGTTTAGAAGCGTACAAAAAATTGATTTATATATTTTTTTTAACTACGATGCACTATATAAAAAATTTTGAAAGAAATTAAGGACAATGATTTCGACAATACCTCATTACTGTATTTTTATAATACTGGTGTCTCCCAAAGTTCAATATGAAATATGTATTTTTCGAATTTTTGGATATTTGCAATTTTCAATATAAAATCGCCAATTTTAATTTTCCAGATTTTTTTAAAACTCGATTTTGCAATCAAAAATTCTGAAATAATTCACTGTCATGTGTGTTGTTAGGCAGAATGTTCATGAACTTTTCCTAATTTTTTGTTGAGCACAAGAGAAGAAATAGAGCATAATTCTTGTGGTAGGGGTACCGACTTGAAACTTGTCGCAGAGGGGTTTCTTTGGAAAACTGATATGCATTTATACAATAGAAATTCACATTATCGACAGAATAATCTACATGATCGACATTCGCCACATTAGTGCGACCGACCTGCCCTCTATAACGACTGCACGGTGTGCCTTCCATCTGCCCTCTTTCTGCCCTCGAGTTGTTCCGGATCACCGTGCAAACAGAACTCCATACAACTACTTCCGCATAAATATTGGTTTTTGCTGGCACGATGTACTGTCCAATTCAAAGCAGATCAAGAGCACACTCAGCTTCGAGCGTCGTTCTGACGCCATAATGCCACATCTGCTCGCATCGTATGATTGCAGGCTGTAATCGATGTCGGCTCGAAGCAGGTCTGGCTGACTGGGATTCGCTATCAACAGATAATATGCAGATGATGAAAATGCACCAATACCAATTGAGATTAAAAATAATATTTAACTGACATTCAATCAGCAGTCGATGAAGATGATTTGTGTTGCCTCTTGAATATTTTCGTCTTTACTTCTTGAATTATGCCGGTGCTCAACTCGATTATGAAATTATTAGACTAACTTGAAATCTTATACCTTTTGACAGTGGTGTATGTTGCAAACAAGTGAATTCATAGTTGCGGAAGTTAATTTAATTTCTAACTTCCTTATATTGAAATTTCTAATTCCACGGCTCAATTGATAACAGTCTCTTTACTCTGATCGTAGAATGGTGTTGCAGCAATGTATTTGAAGTGTACAGTTGAATATTCGAGGAAAGAACAACAGGTGCTCGATAGTTTGTAGTCTAAATCGTGATCTTTTGTGTATAGCGTTTTCGGTCGGTAGAATGCAATCAAAAATATGGTGAGGCAGGGTTCGCATTCAAATCCGAAAGCAAATCGTCCAGACTCGTTCTTAACTTGACGATAGACCGGAACAGAACATAAACAGAAAGTGAACCATCCGGTATAATGGCAGCCATCCGTCCATCTTTTCGGCTGTCTAACGCAAGTCGGTTGAGTTTAGTTGTATTTACGTGAAATACGGTGGCGGGCAATAATTTCCGGTCATTAACTAGAATCTAATTTAATTTATTATCCCTCAAAGACGGATAAGACACTATTAAACATAGATTTGTATAGTATTCAAATACATATATAAAATAAATTTGTTATACAAGAGATAGATACGTTATACCTTGAATTCTTCTCGTAATTTAGTAACGAACTGAAATTTATTTATCTTGCGTGTTGTCAGACACATCAACAAATAGAATCTTTATTACACAGAAATTATTTATATTTACAAAGAGAAGTCACGTATCTCTGGGATCACCGATGTAACATGATCTTCTTGTGATCTTCTTCATTCAAAAGACAAATGAAGCAGGCACGTGTCCGAGCTTTTTTGCCAATACTCATTTCTTACGAAAATATGCAACATATAATTTTTGGATTTCTCTGTACATATACAGGGTGTGGCCGAACGGGTGATAAAATCGAGCAAGGGGTGATTCTATATGTACAAATGAGTGGAAAAAAAGGAATAGCATTTTTTCGTTTAACGCCTCGTTTTCGAGAAAATCGACATTAACGGCTTCATCTCTGTCGTGCATGTATCCAGTACTGGCAGAAAGAGGCTAACTATTCCCCTCAATTCGTGCTCCCTCCCCTCATCTGGCGACACTGCTGCCAGTGACCTTCTTGTCAACTTATCACAATGGTCATCGATATTATTTCGCGCGGTCATTTTGTATACCATAATTATTGGAATAGGATCTGGGTAAACTTTACCTTGACGGACTCCAAATTTCTGCCTTTTTCCAATAAATTATGATGTATTTGGTATGAAATTCAGTAGATTTGTACCCAGCGCGGCTTCAGTCGAAGTTTCAATCCTCTAGGATCAATGGTTCAGGATTTATGATTGCTTAAAGTTGTCGGTACCAAAAATTTTTGCCTTTCTCCTATAAATTATTATCTATTTGGAATGCAATCCAATAGATTTGAACGGAGAGCCCAGGAATCGAAGTTCCGATCCTGTAGGATCAATGGTTCAAAAGTTATGGTTGCTTAAAGTTG
>CM052265.1:10251633-10266279 GCA_028455795.1 Lasioglossum marginatum | reverse complement strand
CAGTTTAGTGATGCAACATTCTTTCGTTTAACGCTTTAAAAATCAAAAGATTCATGTAATCTCGATCTATCAGATGATTGATGCATAAGTTCGTGCCCAATTTGAGAATAAAATTCAATGGTTAAATTTTAAAAAATACAGCTTTATTAATCAGCCATATAGTCGCCATTGTTTTCTACAATTAGAAAAGAATGGTGGCTATACAATTCTTTTTACACTCCGCCGTGCTGTACAGTTTGCGCCATCTATGAAAGTCGGGCACGAACTTATGCAATCATCTAATACAACGTTGAAAACAGTGTCGTCAGATTAGGGGAGAGAGCACGAATTAAGGGGAGAAAGTTACCCTCTCTCTGTCAATACCGGACACATGCAAGACAGAGATGAAACGCGTCACGTGACTGGGCCGAAGGCGTGGGGAATAGCGTCGTAGAACGGCGTAGAACGGGAAGATAGAGTGGGGACACGAGTCCTTGGTCTGGCGATACTGGATGAAAGTTGGAAAATGTCGAAAGGCTAACCCCTTGCACTACGATTTTCTTTACGGTTCTTCAGCGATCGGATCTTCATTGTCGTTCACCATTTCTTAAAAGGGCAAGAAAAGTTGTATTTATTATATGCCTGTGTATTCTCCAATGGCCATATATTGACAACAAGAAAATATAATTTTATTCCGGTTAAAGGGATTTAATAACATACATATTTAGTAGCTTCTGTTTAAAATCTTCATCGCGAGTCTAACTCGATGTTATAGTAGAAAGAGTTAATACGAATAACAAAATTACTATCAATTATAGTTTATAATAGAAATGGTGAAGTTTCAAAAAACGACACACTGAATAGCCGTGAACCGTTGAAAACGGACCTCTACAAGTAGGGAATAAAAAGCGCGGGTTCATTTTGCACGAGCCGACTCGTGTTTCTTTATATTTCCCGGTCGCATCTCTTCTTCGATTTCGGAAATTACAAAATCTCGCGAAACGTTGAGAACGAAGTCTAAATGCTGTCCATTTAAACGAGCTGAACATAAGGCGAGGGAATGAGCAACGTTTTGTAAATTGTGTGATACATGATTAAAATAAAAAACACGATATAGGTACGTTTTGTGTAACATTGGTACGTTGTTGTAAATAATAAATAGATCGTATGTTGTAAAACGTTTATCCCTTCCTTCTTAAATTTACATTTGATTTTCTCAATTCGTTATCGTAATTCATTCAATGAACCTTTTGAAACAAACAACCATCTTTCTAAAAACCGAATCCAAGCCTGCAGCAGAATGGAAATGAGAGTGCTCACGTACCGGGTTTTGATGTCCCCAGTTTTTCCTGCATCATCTTTCAGCCTAGAACAGAACCTTTTTCTTTTCGCGTAGGGAAAATGCACTACGCATACCCCACCCTCCTGGGGGATAGACGGGATTATGTGGGGCTCTCCCCGACCTGAAGGGCCAAGACATACCCACTAAAAACCCCCCGGTGGCCACCCTGAGCTAATTGGGGGGTGGTCAGTCGCATTCGTTCTCAAGACCCCGTCACCCCTGGCACCTCAGACCAATCCCGGAGGGGAGGCAAACTCCCCCACAAAGACCTACGCTATTGGACCAAGTGCAGGCCACCCCCACGGTGTCCCCCTTCCCAAGGGCCGCTTGGCTGGATGACACGAACCCCAGCTGCACGAACTTCACCCGCGGCCCCCGGAGACCACATGCCTCGCTGGGGGGTGGGGATGGGTACAGAACCCTATAGGGGTCCCTACCCTGCCGAGGAAGGAGGTCTCCGCACTCGGTAAGGGTGGGCTGTGACGAGTTCCGGCTCCCGTCAACCTCCCCCCCTCTCCCCCCCCCCCCCCCGTGTGTGTCGCCTCAAAAGAAAGAAAGGAAAAACAAAGAAAGAAAAGGAGGAGGAGAAATTGCGAAAGACAAACAAAACAAAACGACAAAATAAAGTAAATAAAACAAAATAAAACAAGGGGACGGCCAGCCAATCGCGTTGGCGGGCGGGGTGTGAAACAGACACCCCGCCCCGACCGCACGGCTAGCCCATCCCTGGTGCAGTGAGAGTACGTAGTAAGACTATACCGATTCTGGAATCAAGGATGGTTTCCCCCATGTGGTAGGTTGCCCAACCCCTCTCCCCCTCGCCACAAACTCCCTTTCGACATCAGTCAGTGTCGAAAAAAGCAGTCTAGAAACCGCCACCAATTTTTCGGTGTCTCATAACTCATTCGCTCGTCCAATGTCATCCAATACCCATTCGACACCCGTTCAATACCCGTTCGATGTCGTTCGACACCCGTTCGATACCCGTTCAACACCTGTTCAATGTTCAAATCACAACATATGGCCCGTCCTGTCGTGAGGGCTGTCCCCGTTATTCCCTGTGTTCGAATCTTTGGCCATTCGCGTAGTTTATCGTTCGCGTTCCGAGGAGGCTCGACGCTCGGACTCGGCCCCACCGAGCACGAGCATCTTGTCGCGTTCCGCGTGGTACTTTTCAGTACCTGGCGTCCGAACTTCGATCTTTTGTGGTCCGATCGAGCCTCCCAGTAAAATCGCTTTGTCCCGGGTGGACCGTGCTTATGTCACGCGGCACAAGAAAAAATAATAACACTCGTACTTTGCCGCGAATGAAATAAAAGAAAGATTAACTCGCAAAGAGATATATCTTATGACTCTTAAAAGGTGAGGTGAAGCGAAATGAGATGTGCTCGTGGGAAAAGACAATCTTTTTATTACCATTGTTACAGTGGCTCATCGGACATATATACTGGGTCTTATCGGCGCATCGTGGGGGGTATCGATTGGGTCTCAGGTGAATTGTCTATCGAATGGTTTTCTTATCAGCGTGTCGTGGGGATATCGATTGAGATATTAATTGAGGTATCGGTTGAGGTATCGGTTGAGGTATTGATTATGTTTCGGATGTTTTATACTTATCGCATGGTTACACTTACACGGCCGCGCACGGCCCGGCTCAGTGCCTATAAAAACCCGGGGTTGACCGTTTTCGTCGGCCTTCAAACCACACGAAAAAGGACAACGTCACAACGTACACGTTCTCGAATCGCATACCATTAGGACTTTGCAACATTAGTTTTTTCGCAATTGGAAGGACCGCACACTATACCGCGTACAATGTTAGGTAATAACGGTCCATGTCGCAGAACATGTTTGATAATATTATCAAACTTTTTCTGTCTGAAATCATCCGAATTTTCACAGGTTGCCTTATGAACTGCATCGCCGCAGCTGTTGTAACAATAATACATAAGTGTGGGTAATACCCAGATATCAATTTTGTGGGCCTGGCACACGTGTGAGCAAACGCTTGGCTCGCGGCGATCGTGGTATGAATCCATTAGATTCGGCCTGTAGAGAACGCGACATTGCATACTCTCAAAACAAAGATTTACCGAATCGTCACAAGGTAGATCACATTTTAGCCGATCGAGCACATCGCCGCATAGTTGCGATGTCCTGTTCGCCGTTTGGCGCAGTGTCAAGTCTGATGTCTTTAATGCTTTGTACAGACCTGAACATTTCACTTTGAAACTTTAATTCATTCAATAAATTGCAAATATTTTCTGTATTTCTGTGTGTATATAAATATGTTTGTCACCATCTTCTTGATTTTCTTCGGTTATCCTTCGCGACTAACGCATAATGAATATAAATATACGCCGCTGCAGCTTCCATAGTTGTTCGCAAGAAATTCTGGAAACAGCACAAATCAGTTCCGTTCGCCGTTCGGCGCGTTATTCGGCTGCGGTTCGTCGAAATGTTCAGCTCTGTACGAGGCATAACATTCGTAACTCGATACAATATTTGATGGCATATATAATGAAATTCAGCGTTTACTTCTCGTACATTATCGAAAAAAGATTAAAAATATATTTTCATTGTTAATTATTATTAGCGGCTGAACCACCGGACGTGACACGTTTTAGCCAGGCCCAGGTCTCACCACGAGAAGGTTGCTGCAGAAGAGACCCGAAAGGATGTCAGATGGAATTCCATTAATTTTTCTACACACAATTCAGTAAACAATTTAATATATATATATACAGATAAATTTTTTATTTCAAAGCATTTTACACAACGCTGTTCTACAGTTATTTACGTAAGTAAAATAATATCGATCCAAGAGCGCACAGGTCGGTGCATGAAACGTCGTTTGTTTGGTCGTCCCATTCTTTTTCACTAATCTGTCAAGGTAGTAAACTATAGTACATATATACGCGTGCAACGATTGTGACTGTTGCCATTAAGAAAAACGCAATATCAAAACAACTATGCCGTATTTGTTGTGAACGGAATTTACAGAAAACGCTTCGACTCGTCTAAATGCAATAGCATCCATTTTGGCAGTATAACTTTTAGCGTTTTAAATAAAACGATCATTAAATATCATATATCCACGACATCTTGGAAAATCCGACGACGTTACTGCTGAACCAGTACATACAATAAATATATACGAAGCATCGTAAATAGGAGTTTTTTCCCCTTCTTGAACGAATATACAGAACGCGAAGACGAAGCACATGCAGTTCTTTCCGTTTCTTGTTCCTTTTTCAGTCCCGTAGACACGAACTCTACTGTTTCGACGAATAATAGTCAGTTTGTCATCGCATTGGCTTCGGAGTTGTGACAAGATTGTGTTCGCATACTGGTCTCTGAATTGTTTCAAAAATGGCTCTCTTCTGAACTCCGTCTCCGATGAGGATAAATTGCGAACATCCGTTGTGGAACGTATGCGCGTATAATATACATATAAAAACGGATATAAGTAAGTGTAAAAACGCTTGAACGCCTGAAATAAATGCAAAAATTCGAAAGTAAATTCACCTAAATGGAAACTGTGTCGTTGGGCTGCTCTTTTCCTTGCGTAACCAGAAATTTTTGCCTTTCTCCTGTAAATTTGTCCTTTTTATTATGTTATCGAGTAGATTTGGACGAGAAGATGTGAGAAATCCAAGTTTCGATCCTGGAGAATCAATGGTTCAAAAGTTATGTGTTTAAAGTTGAGCGATCCCCAGTTATTTTGACAAGTTAGCGTCGTCATGTTATGTGCAATGACGATAGCCGCCGCTTACTGAGCGAAGCCACTTGGTGGCAACACAAAAGTGGCTCAATTTTAAACCCAACTTTTGAACCATTGATCCCCCAGGATCAAAACTTGGATTTCTCACATCTCCTCGTCCAAATCTACCGGATAACGTAGAAGAAAGGCATAAATTTCTTGTTAGGCAAGGAAAAGTTTACCCGTGTCGTTGCAACAGCTGCCGTGAGGAGGGACAAAAGAACGCCGCGTACGGCCGCACAATTTTCTAAACGGGGTCGTGCATGCGTCGCCGAAGTGCGCCATGCGCGTATTCGCGCACTTCGACCAGCACCGATCGCGTTTTACGTTTCGCGCGCGACGAATCAGGATTTTGTACAATTCGTAACGTCGACATTCGAACGTTCAATTTACATCGGTACGTGAAACTTATTTGAGCTAAAAGTACGCGTTCACGGAATTTCACGCATCGCCGCGGTTAAGAATCTTGAAGCTCTCGAGAAAAACGAAACTAACGAGAAAAAGTTGCTAGCATCCGCGATTTGTTCGAAACCAGAGTGAAATATTGGAGCACGATGTAACCAGCGAAAACAAGATTTTTCTCATACTGTTAGTTCGAAGTTTGCACGACAACGTTAAAGTCTCTAGGCCAGAGGTCGGAAAAAGTGCTCTTTTCGGTCGGTTTTCGAAGACTACGTCCCTTTTCTCCGGCCGCGCGTCTCGCTCGCCGCGGCGACGCTAGTTCTCGAGACAGTTCACAATCAGGCTCATACCGTATGAGCTGCGCGTGGCGCAGGGCGCGTAGGGCGACACCCGTATCAATAAGTTTCCACATTACCGTCGAGGTACTATTGTCAATGCGTTTTTTTTTGTCAGTGCTATCCCCTGTAGGCCTATTCCAATATGTCGCACGATAATTTCAGAAAATAACTGTTATTAAATATTACAAATAGGTTATTATTATTAAAGATTGAACCATTCTGTCTTTCTAGTCATCATTGCAAAAGACTGTCATTTTTAAATAATTTATCATTTTATATGCAAATGTCATTTTTAATCCATTTTGATTTGTAAATTTGATCGCCGGTTTAAATGTGAAAAAATTTGAAAAAGATATGGTTGTATTTTGCAATTCTTCCTCCTTAAGATTCCGTTTCTTAATTTGCGGTCATTCAAAAAATACGGTCAGGTGAGGCTGACAAAGGACGCGGCATCCGCCGATTCTTATAATTGCACCAACAGATCGACCGTTATTCACGAACAGGTTTGGAGAAACCAATGTACTCTGTACTATGGATGGTACTGATTAACACGATTAAGATTAAGTTGTAAGGAATTGTAGTCAGCGAAATAACACTATTTTTTTTGTTTCGTTTATCCGCAAAGCGAAAAACCGTTTCTGCAAATTAAGTGTAACATATTCTGATTACTATTGATATTTTTCAAATCAATTTTCTATATTTATTTTCCGAAATTATCATACGACATAGTCGAATAAGCTTATAGGGACTGACAAAAAAACGCATTGACAATAATAGCTCGACGATAATGTGGGAACCTATGACCTATAGATACGAGTGTCGTACAATGGGACAAATATACGAAAACCCGCGACATTGACTAAAATTTGAAGTTTGTTATGTTATAAGGCTCTGATGGCATGTATACTTGCTCTATTGCACTTTGACGAGTGTCATTCACAGATAGCAAGTCGAAAAAAAAATTTTTTATGGGCTTTATAGACAAGAAAAAAAATTCTATGTTTATATTACGTTTATACTACAATAAACGTGAATTGAAAGGGAAAAAAACGGTGACGAATTATTTTTTCTTCGTCTATAAAGCATATAAAAAAATTCTTTTGTTATTTTTTGAAAATTTTTTTTCATTTTTAAAAAGACTGCCGAAAAACGGGCTTCATAGACATTTTCTTTAGTATTCTGTGAGAGAAATTCGTTGCGATCACATCCGAAGGGACCTGACTGCGACCGGCATTTGGGTTTGAAAAAGTGGCGAGAACCTCCAAATAAGCAATACTGCTTATAATACTGGCATAACTGACTCCGAAAAACTATAGGATATTCAAAATACATCCTGTTTCAGCGAAAACATGGAAATTTAAAATCTCAAGGCGATACAAAAAATGAAAAGGTTACTAAACGCGATGTCCAGCATTTCGATACAATGGTCCCACTGTGTGTCGTCCTAATGCGCCACGCGCAGCTCATACGGTACGAGCCTGAGAGGCGTAGCCCTCGAAAACCGGCCGAAAAGAGCACTTTGCCGACCTCTGCTCTAGGCGAAAAGTAACGCGTTTCGAACGCGAGAGTATCCACTTCGGTTGGATAGTCGGCCACGAGCCGCGACGCTAGCTGGCAAATCCCAGGAATAGAGGAGAGATGCGATCATGATCGTGATCGCGGTCGGTCCCGACAATTCTGTACGTATTCAATCGCGTTTGGGCTTCGCGATCGCGTGCGAAGCATTCACAGCGAAAAGAACTTGAGGAAGGTCTGCGGAGGAATCGGAACATGAAGAGAGGCTTGATCCACGTCCGCTAGCTTCTCCTGAAATGCAGGATCCTGATCGGCGATGCAAGGATGACCCAGCGACCGCCAAAACAAGCAACGGCAATTGCGGCACAACTGAATCATCTCTGCGTATTCTTCTCGAAGCCCGAATGACCTGTGCATACATTGATTCGCGATAAGTGCATGTTGCAATTGTATGAACCCTATTCAACAGGTGCAACGTTATTGCGGCCGAAAAATTATGATGGTAAGATGCAAATTCGTAGCTGGTCTGCGGATTTTATGCATTTATAAGAAAAACCAGCAGATCCCATTTAAAACAGCACAATTGTCATAGAAATTCGAAATCATTGTCCTATTGTTTTCCATGTATCGCGACTATTGAGGGAGTAGACTCTCGTTTCCAGGATTGCAAAGGTGCGGGATGCGCCTTCTCATTTCCCGATAATGCAAAGATGAGGTTTTTCAGTAAGTAAAACCGCTAGATAAAAGATTAATCTAGGCCGCAATCGCCCTCAAAAGTCCCATTATTCGGAAGCATAAAGCTGCGCATGTAGCTATTTTCATAAAGCTGCGACAGCTACATGCTGCCGAATAATGATTATACATCCAATACACTGCTGCAACCTTAGCCAAGACCGGTTTCGATTATTGCAATCGTGGCAAATGCTGTTTTTCACCTTCGCGCAATGGTAAATATAGTTTTCCAGTCTTTTCCGGGATTATTTTGTCTGGTAGCAGTTATCTGTTGCGGCGTGAAATGGTACTGTGCAAGCTCTCGCCAAATTCTTTGTTCCTGGGCCAGAACGGCTAGATGCTCGCAGGCTTCCGAAGAAGCTTCGATGTCCCGTGGATCACTCAGTCTGAGGAGCACTTCTCGGCGGCATTCGGGAGGCAAGTCGGACCACTGCGGCTGTTGTTTTTCATCCGGCTGAAAACAAACATCGTAACGATTAAATACCAACGAGGCTCGGATGTATTTGTTCATTGTAATCGACGCGTAAATATACAGGGTGTCTGGTTCGTCTCAACACGGTGAAATATCTTTCAAGGGAATGATGCCATGAAAAACATGTCTGCACAAAAGTTGCTCGGTATGAAGGGGGACGTTACGGGGTATAAATATTTTTTCATACCTGTTATGGCAAGAGAGATTTCAAAATCACTTTAATTTTTTCTTTTAGAACGCTATACTTTCGTCTGCATAATGTGATGTTTTTAGACGAATTGGAAACTCGCAAATTCTAATTTGTTCCCCTAAAATATATTTCACTGTATTCAGATCAAACAGACATAACCATAGTCAATATAGAGTTATAGAATTAATATTATTCAAACACAAAATCCCTTTAGAGTTGAAAGGGTCTAGCAGGATAAGCATGGTCCAGAATAAGCACGGTCCCCACGACAATTTTGATTGATATCGTGTGCAAAACAATGCTTTTAGGTTAAAAGATAATCCCCCGAAATTTTAAGTCGCTAACCCCTCATTTAAGGGTAATATGAGGGTAAACACCCTAGACTTTATCTTCTTTTTCTCGGTTGTTAATTAAGATATACAGATGAAAAAAAACGAAAATACTCGAACTTACCTCTTGCATTTCATATATTTTTTTCACAATTGTGAGCATATTACGAAGGGTAGAAAAAAATGTTTATTTTGTTACGAGCCGAGGTTTAGACAGCTAAGCGGGAACCGAGGGTTGTTTAGGTTTGAGAGATTTTGGGTAGGAAATGTACACGTAGGACTAGCCGATGTCTCTTTCACCATCGGGTCGCCTCGTGTGGAACACAGGAGTGGACTTGCCGATGTCTATTTCACTACCGGGTCGCCACTATATGTATAGGTACACGTAGGACTAGCCGATGTCTATCTCACCACCGGGTCGCCTCGTGTGTGGAATAGGGGAAAGTGGACTAGTCGATGTCTATTTCACCACCGGGTCGCCACTGTAGGAGTGCACAAGGACTGGCCGATGTCTATTTCACCACCGGGTTGCCTCGTGTGACCAAAGAAGTAGACTTGCCGATGTCTATTTCACCACCGGGTCGCCATTATAAAGAATAGAGTCGTGGTTCCGCTGACTCGTAACTTATTTAAATGAATTAGATACACCTTGAGCGGCAAAGGTGTATCGTCGTAGGATACTAACATCTGGGAATTCGAAAGGGAATTTGCGTGAATGAAATGAACTTCCAGTGAATTGACACACAATAATATAATCTTAACTATTGGCAGTACAAATGTTAAGTATAGGATGTCGCGGTGTCGCGGACTAACTCTCTCTATTTTAACGCACCGAGGAATGCGAATCTACTACAGAATCCCGTGATGGGATTCGTACCGGAAGAAATGTAATAATACTGTTCGATAGGGAACTTATACCCAATCTTGTTAATCAGAAATTAAACGTGACTCGACGCGTACAGCGTGAAACGCCCGAAATCAATGCCCAAAGATGAAGAGATCTAATGCCCTTTTATAGTGCCCAAAATCGGCCTAGACGGGGGTGGGGACTACTGATAAAACTGGGTTCCTGAAAATGGTGCAGCTTGCTGCATCGCCTGCAAGGACCCTAATCTTTATCGATTCCAAGTAGACCCTCTGTTTTTGAATAGGCCGTCTGTTTCGACACATATCTCCGGAAGGGTCAAAAGCCACCAACGGTCGCGTCCGCATACGTAACAATTTCTTGAGGGATTGGAGTTGCAAGCAAACCTTTTAGTGACAGCTACCAAAAAATTAAAGAACAATGTTCTGTTACCTATGTAATATATCTGGAAGTTTCAAGATGGTCGGATTGGTGGAACATAGTTAAATAATCGAAAAACTGAAATTACTAATGAAATTACGTCATTGTAATATCATGATATATTATTGTATGTATAGTGCAGTGTTTCTTACAACCCTAATTAATGATTCTTATTAGGAGATTAAATCTCTTCTTTACCAATAATTTCTTTTTAAACTCCATTTCATCTTCATCTAATCAGTCTTGCTTCAACGCGACAATCAGTCTTCTTATATCTCTGCAATCGATGGATTTTACATATTTGGTAAAACCTTTTTCGTTATAATTCAGCGATATTTGTTTTATATTATACAGACTGTCCCAAAAATGTTGTACTCGTCGCCATGTTCTTTCACTCGTATTAAGAACAATGAAATAATTAATTTTTAAGTTCAATTGTTTATTTATCTTGTGATACAAAATATCAACTATTTTTCTACGTAATCACCGTGCAACGGTCCATGTCGTTTAAACATTTAACACTAGAATAACCAAGCACTATGCATAATTCACGTACAGGGCGTCCCAAAAATGTTGTACTTCCTCGAAAGTAGTGATTCCTGAGTGTTCTATGTTCAAATGTTCAAATGTTCTCCATGGCTTCATAATCGTTAATGCTAATCGTTAAGGAGTTATTAACGAAAAACATGGATGAATTTCGGCTCGGCCAACGCCAACGCTACGGCCAGCTGTGTGTGGAACACCCTGTGTATTATGATATTATAATGTCGCAATTTCATTTGTTTTTCAATTATTTAACCATGTTCCACCAGTCGGACCATCTTGAAACTTTCAGATATATTAGATAGGTAACAGAACATTGTTCTTGAATTTTTTGGTAGGTGTCACTGAAAGGGTTGCTTGCAATCCTTCCCTTAAAAAAATTATTTTTTTTCTATCCTTCATAATTTGTGATTACCCTCATATTACCCTTAAATGAGGGGTAAGGCTTGAAATGTCGGGGGATTATCTTTCAACCTAAAAGCATTGTTTTGCACACGATATCAATCATAATTGTCGTGGGGGCCGCTGGACCACGCTTATCCTGCTAGACCCTTTTGTCGTTCGTTTAATCCTTAGCACTCGAATGGTGATTCTGAGACACCAATCAAAATTGCCATACCATTATTCAAAATATTGTTCACATTATTAAATATGTTGGTATCTAATCACTTACTGAACATTTAGATATTGTATGAGGTATCATACCAATTTCGTATCCATAAAATTTATAAAATCACAGGGAATGGAAATATTCTAGCTAGGAAGAAATGTTTAATTTTCGAGTTAAAATAGCTCCGAGTGCAAAGGGTTAAACTACAACGTGGTAGAGCGGTTTTATAGATTCGTATTCAATGCAAAAAAATCAATGGGAACCGTTTATTGAAGTCGGAACAGATATGTGTTGAACGGCGTTATCAGCTGGCCGCACCTGAGTTATAGTGATCGACGATGCAATCTGCAAAATTCTCTCGAGAGCCGCTTTGTGTTTCTCCCATAGGATTACAGAGCCCAAAGGTCTTCCACCCCAACAGCACCCTGCGCTAAACGCTCGCACTCTTTCGATTAGGCGACGAAGCCTCCCGGTTTGTTGCTGTGACAACGACACTACGCATCGTAAAAGGATTAGAAGAGGTCGTGATTGATCGATCGTGGATGGGAACTATCCCGGAGGCTCGTGAATTTTACCTTCCAGCGCGACTTCCTCCAGCATGTTGAACAAAACTCGCTGGGCGCATCCGCTGAGACCACCCATTCTATGACTGACCAGAAGGTCGAGCAGTCGAACGATGTAATTGAAACGTCGACAATCGTGTACCGCTGATAAAAAGTCGAGCCTCTTCAGTGCGTCGCTCAACCCGTTGAAACCCGCAATCTGCGAACAACAGATTAACCCCACTGTGACCATTTTTCATTCGTTCTTTTTTCCCTTTAATCCAATCCCCAATAATCCCCATTAATCCGAATCCATTATACGGTTTCTGTCCTCTTTGTCTCTCAGGCCCGTTTCTTGCTTATCTGTTGCTTTCTATCAACTCTAGCTTCATTAAAAAATAGATTGCAGATTTTATGCATTTATGGCAAAAATGAATAAGTTCAATTGAAAACAGTAGAAAGGTTAATTTGTCCTTCATTTTACTTAGTTAAAGTTTTTCATTATTTCCTGTTATCGTTTTTGTTACTTTTTCTATGGTCTATTTCACTGTTTATTTCTCTATTTCAGGCTCACTGCTTTACCGCAAATTGCATCAATCGGTACATGAACAAATTAAAATCTGTAGCATGTTATTAACTTTACTAGTTATTTTACCAAGATTAAGATTGGTCGAGTATTTTATAGTGTATACAGCCATAGTTATTTGCAATACAAAGATTTTTCTTCAAATGACAATATCTTTGGTGAAATTATTTCATCAAATTCAAGTTTGACCTACTTTAATGGGAAATCATCAAACTTTTCGACCCTATTCACAAATTGCAAAAAATATTGTTCGGTTATCATAACACTTTCAGATTTAATTCCAATTTTAATGACACTCGAAAAATATGAAGAAATATTTACGGTTTGATGCACTTGCCTTAAGGTTGATTGCACTTGCTTTTAATTTACCCCATAGACATCCAAATATTGGGTCACTGCAAAATTCCTGATACTTACATGTCTAACTGATGGTGTTTAGTGATGGCGTGCAAGATCACTAACCGTGATTTATCACAGTGATCACAGAATCACGATCTCGGTCGTGAGTTCCACTCCATTCACGCCGTGATTTTTTAATCTAGAGTGAATTTATTCACTGTCATCCAATTTCTTCATCTCGATTGAATTAGTTTTTTTCTTAAATACATCAATTTGCTTGCATAAAAATATCTGGATATAACGTAAATTTAAAATTACGTTACGCTTTCTGTATAAAACTTCATTTAATGATAAAAATAAAAAATATTCAAATTTCTTTTCCGTACCTTATTTCAGTATTTAAAAAAGAAAAAAATGAATTCTTCTCCTCGATTTCGAAATCGTAATATTCATTTAAATACTATAAAAATGCAGACAATTTCTCTTATCTTTATGTATGTACATGCTATGTATGAAGTTTTACAAAATACCAATGTAGTACTTAACAATTATATATAGGAAACGCAAATGATAGTTTGAGAAACGTCTTACAAATCTAATAAATTTGATAAAAATGCGAATCCAGTTAGCCAGGCCTGCCTCGAGCAGATATCGAGCACAACCTGCAATCATACGATGCCAACAGATGGCGGGCATTATGCTGTCAGAACGATGCTCGAAGCTGAAGATGCTCGGAATCTGCTCGATTTTAGACAGCACACCCTGAGGGCAGAACGAAAGTAGGCCTGTCCTCAAATCTGCCCTCGTTTAAGCGGCCACGTGGGGCCCCAGGATACCATAGGGCCCCGAATTTTAAATAAATTTATTTAATGTGTAACGGTATGAAACGGTATTGCTTTTCTTTTTTGTTAATAAGTTTATGAGAGTTTTCTTGCAACTTCTATTTTTCTAACTTGAGTTTGAGGGCCCCAAAATTTTTACCGCTTGGCCTCCACTTGACTTGAGCCGCCACTGCCTAATGTGGCGAATGCCGTTATACAGGGGTGATCACCTGTGCTGTCCTCTTAAACGAAGGCAGAATTCAGGATCGAGCTGCCTTCGTTCTGCCCTCTGCTTGCCCTCACAGTGGGCTGGATCGAAAAATTTAGACATTTTGTTATAACTCTTGAACCATAAGAGATATCGGGATGAAATTTGCTCTAAAATTCATTAAAAAAATAGTCAATTTTAACTGCAGATAGATAAAATTTTTTTTATTTTGTTAAACAATAATTTTTAATTAGTTTTTATTGATATTTTTTATTAAAATAAAATTGTTTAAGTATAATCTTTCAAACTATTTTTACATTTCATACATGTAATGTTTTATGGAATACACAAAATATAAATTCGAGAAATCTTTTTATAATCAACGCATATAAAATGTGCCTCACAAGCGTGTCAAAAGATATTTATTATAATAATTTATAATAATTAGAAATAATTTTTTCAATTTAATTGTTTTAAAATCATGTCCATTTTATATATTACGACCTTTGTTATTTCGTATTATTTCATGTATGTGTAATGCGTTTATAAAAGATAAAAATATGAACAAAAAGATAACAAATATAAAAGATAAGCCAATTAATCTTACCATTACGTTTTTAAATTGATGTTAACAGGTAAACTTTTGGTCA
>CM052265.1:10220138-10251533 GCA_028455795.1 Lasioglossum marginatum | reverse complement strand
AAAAGATATTTATTATAATAATATATAATAATTAAAAATAATTTTTTCAATTTAATTGTTTTAAAATCATGTCCATTTTATATATTACGACCTTTGTTATTTCGTATTATTTCATGTATGTGTAATGCGTTTATAAAAGATAAAAATATGAACAAAAAGATAACAAATATAAAAGATAAGCCAATTAATCTTACCATTACGTTTTTAAATTGATGTTAACAGGTAAACTTTTGGTCAATTTGTTTAGTTTAATTAATTATTAAAGCTGCAGTTTCTGGATATCTGCAGGCATAAAAACTGGGATTAAAATTATTACATTCAAATTACATTATATTTTTAACAATAAAATTAATAGATTAATTATATTATTGTTAAAAATTACATACTTCTTTTAGGTAAGTATGAACTTTTAATGCAATTGCAAAAATATTCATATTTGGATGGTATATAATTACTTATGTATTATTATATGTGAATTGCTATACGCCGATAACTGTAAACAATCATAATTTGTTAGATCGGATCGGATCGGATGTGATTTTTGTGGGGATATGTAGATGAAGGTCTAATGAAAATGATCTAATTTGTCCGACGATGTCCAATTAGGTCCATTAAAAGATATACCTTGCAAATTTTAAGAAAGTATATAGATTTTATTCATTTCATTAAATATTAATTTTTAATATATTGCGAGCAGCAAACATCCTCAACTAACAGCGTTAATTGTTACTCCAAAGGACTGTTTTTCATTTGCACAAAAGAGGCAGAAGAAATATTAAATAGGGTAATCAGGACACCTCAATGAAAAGAAGCAATTTTTGGCTGAAAAATACTGCATACCAAATGTCTATCTTTGTGAATTTATATTAACTATAGTTTTTGTGGACAAACATTAATTTTTTCAGCTTCGATGTTGATGGACATTTAGGAAGCAATACATTAGAAATCGATATGAGAAGGTCTGCTTTTTCGTGAAATGTCACTAAATTTTTCGATCCAGCTCACTATGCGGCTCTTTCTGCTAGCATAAAGTGATACTTCTGCGGTCGCAGATGTCAGTCCAAAATCGAGCACATTGCTTACTGGGATGTAAATCGCAATTTTGTTTTGATATCGTTAATGTAAAACATACAGTTTATGTCTCTGTGACTTGCGCGAAGAACTTATGCTCTCCGCCAATTAGAAACGATCACGAAAATCACGGTTCACTGTGAAAAATCACAGTGATTGGAAACGAACGTGATCGAATCACGAGTGATCCAAAAGTAGCAGACCACGCCATCAGTAATGAACAAATGGTACATATGTATAATACCATTAGAGTGCACTTTGAGTTGTTTTTTGACAGCAGGTTTAGGTTATTTTCATAGCGTTTTCGTCAAGGAAATACAGTATTTTATCGATATAAGTCCCCAGCACGGGTCTGCCGAGGGACATTTGTGCGCCAGGGATAGTATTCTTTGACTTTTGCCGAATGTAGAGAAGGACAGCCGAGCTCGAGAAGCCTCGGTCGCCGAGAAGTGTAAACATAACTAATCTGAATTTCTAACTTCTTTATTTTTCATTATTTTTTTATGGAACATTCATTGACATATTCGTAGCATTTTTCTAATGCAAAATCATACCAAATATGATATAATTCCGATGATATTTACTTGTGTAATAGACGATTAAAGTTTTTGGCGCAAGGAGCGCGAGCCTTTGAACTATGCCGGCGACTATGGCTCTCCTTTCCTATGCGTTGTCCTTCCTTGCGCCAGAAACTTTAATCGTCTATTACACACGTAAATATCATCGGAATTATATCATATTTGGTATGATTTTGCATTAGAAAAATGCCACGAATATGTCAATGAAAGTTCCATAAAAAGAGAATGAAAAATAAAGAAGTTAGAAATTCGGATTAGTATGATCTTACAGATATACTCGAGCCGCATGATGTCATACTTCTCGGCGACCGAGGCCTCTCGAGTTTCACGGCCCCTCAAGGGGGTATACCCGGCAGTAGTGGGGATAGATCTGGGACATTTACAGACCATTTAGAACATTTATGGATAAAATACTGTAATTGTTAAATATAAGCGCAAATCAAATGCATTTTCGTCATCATGATGTTGTATGAGTTTCGTTGAAAACATGTAACAAGTATACGGAGTTCGTAAACCATGCGCAATTTCCGTGAAACTATGGTTGGCGAGATTTATACATGGTAAATGCAGTGTCAACAGATCAAGACTTGTCTCCCCACTGTACCTTTCCCTTTTACGACACTATCCTCCACGCCTCCGCTCAGGGCCCGCTCTAGCGGTTACGACGCCCCGAACAAAAAGACAAATTGCCGCCCCTTTGGCGCACCCAGGATTTAATCCTGGGGGGGACGAGTTGAACAAAATGACCTTTTTATTTTTTTTTTAATTGGGTATTTAAAACATCAATATTTTTCTCACACTTACAGCCAAAATGGCGCCCCTAAATTTTGCCACTCCTAAATTTTGCCGCTCCGGGCAAATGCCCGGGTTGCCCCCCCCCCCCCTAGAGCGGGCCCTGCACCGCTGCGTCCCGGTCACGTGACACGTTTCATCTGTGTCATGCATGTGTCCGGTACTGGCAGAGAGAGAGTAACTTTTTCGCCTTAAACTCTTTAAACGTACGTAGCTCATTGCAATGTTGACCGATTTTGATAAAACTTTCAGTATGCATATAAGTTACCGAAATCTGCAAAACGCATTTTTTTAAATTATTCTTACAAGCTCAAATGAACAAGTTAACACAACATAATTTTTAAACTTTTCCTTCCAATTGCAATCTAAACAAAACTTTTGTTCACTCATTCTCTAGCAAACTGGTCTAACATCTTCAAAAATTCAAGTTCTTAGGACCAATTTTTAAAAAATTATGCGATTTTAAAAATGTCCACTTAATATTGTCCCCGACTGTATAAACGACAGTAAATAAGTTGTTGTCAAATAAGAACTTCCATCTCAGAAAAATAGGCTTAATTTAAAATTTTCCGACCTGTGGAGCCCCCCCCCCCCCTCTCTCCCGGAGTGCTAGGGTTAAGCGAATTGTACGATAGTTTCGCCCAGCTTTTTTTGTTAAAGAGTCCAGTGTGACGTCGATCGTAGTCCAAGGGTTAATCCGTGCGCGCAGCAAACGTACGACCTTTCCAACGGAACGAATCGCATATCGTGTCTCGTTTCCCCTTTTGCGGGTCCGAGTTAAATATAAGCAGGTCTGGAACGAGTCACTCACCTCGCGCGTGCACTTGAGCGTGATGTGGCAATGCGGCTGGACGACGTTCTCTAAAATTATACGAAACAAAGATAAAACGTTGGGCGAGAAAATCTCGAAGAAACGGCGAGTGACGAGCCCCTTCGATCTTAGGCGGAGGATTAACACTCACCCTTCCTTTTGTCCTTTTCCTTCTTGTCGAGCACATCCTTGTCGCCGCTGCAACAACCAAACAAACCGAACGATTACACCCGTTCGTTTTCTCAATTTCGCAAGAAATCGGCCGAATCGCTAACGAGCAGACCGGTTCGCGCGATCTTTGTGAACCGTGCGCCATTGTAACGGAATTGATTTCATTGGCTGTAACCTTAGACCATGTATACAATAAAGCCCTAATCGGGACCAATATACTATTTTTTTGTGGTCGCGTCGACCGCGCTGAACGTAGAAAAGGACAGCGAAGCTCGAGAAGCCTTGGTCGCCAAGAAGTGTAAACATAACTAATCCAATAACAAAATTTCTGCATTGTTCATTATTTTTTATGGGACTTTGACCAACATATTCGTGGCATTTTTCTAATGAAAATGATACCAAATATGATATAATTCCGATAATATTTCCTTGTGTAATGAACGTTGAAAATTTTTGACGCAAAGAAGGACAGCGTATGGGAAAGAAAGAGACGCGGAGAGTTGCGACGCGCCGGCACAGTTCAAAGAATTTCCCATATGCTGTTCTTCCTTGGGTTCGAAACTTTCATCGTTCATTACACAATGAAATATCATCGGAATTATATCATATTTGGTATCATTTTCATTAGAAAAATGTCACGAATATGTTGGTTAAAGTCCCATAGAAAAATAATGAATAATAAAGAAAATTTGTGATTGGATTAGTAGTGGTTCACACCGATATAACCGACCCGGTATCGGATTACGCGACCAAACACATCTTTTAAATTTTCGTCATTGGCCCAGCTAAAAAAGTTGAAAAAAAATCAATTTTTACCATCGTTTTTCACAATTCCGACCAAATGCATTTTTTCAACATATTTTTTAGACGTCATTTACTGAACTAATTCTTCTAGCCACAAACAACAAGAAAAGCAGGTACTAAGTACCAAGTCTAAACTTCTGATACAACCCTTTTCCATATTTTGGCCAGAAATTCTTCCCTACAGTGCCATACATGAATACTTTTAGTAGTAATCATAATTTTTCAAACTGTTCTAAACATACGATAAAAACATCAATCGAAGATTCATCAGAGTGTACGTTTTTGTTAAAATAATAGGGTGCGTGTAAACTTCTGATACGCACTGTAGGGCAGACATATTGTAATTTGTCAAAATATTGTAACTGATGATTTTCAACAATTGCCCTTACACATTGAACAAAGCACTGGGCACTGATTCCATCAATGTGTGGAAACAGAAGAGATTGATGAAAAAGTAGCAGAGCAAAAACAAGAACTGATAAAATTCGACTCTGCAATCTTCATCTTTCTGGACCCGAGTAAGTTCTTCTGCAGGGCCGGATTAAGCCCAGTAGCAGGAGTAGCAAATGCTATGGGCCCCGCGCTTACGGCAGAAAATAGGTCCAAAAAAAAGGTCATTCACTTTTGTTTGTCTCTATGATATTATCATGCAAAACCTGGGGCCTCCTGGTAACATGTGCTACGGGCCCCGCACTGGCTTAATCCGGCCCTGTTCTCCTGCCCTCCCATTGGACAGAGAACTGATATCTTTTGTGCCTAAAGACAGAAGAACTGAAGAAAACGAAGGAATCCACGAATTCGCTCGATCACGATCGGAGCTCGACTGCGGTCATCTGTTCCTTCATTGAACAGGGAATAGATTTGTGTGCGACCAGAAGTAGATAAAGAAGGAAAGGGGAGAAGATACTGTACGAGTTCTCAATTCACGTGGTTTCAGGTCGACGAATTGTGGATACCTGGTCGATGCATGGTCACTGGCAGAGATCTTGATATAACACGCTTACGCGTCGACAGAAGGGAGAGAAACCTCGTACCAATAATCTGCGACATTATATAACCGTCGGTAATGCTCATAATATTGGTCACGATACAAGGAGGTTCATGCACGTGTGCACGCATATACGCGTGCAAGAAAAACTTAAGCGTATAATCGTGACGACATATTGGAACCATATTCAGTACCGTATTGCAAGCATCATACCCGGGACTCGCCGGAACGGAAGTAGATTCACGAAATTGGTACAGGTCTGGTTCAGCTAGGTCACGACCTACTTCCGTATCGGGACAGGGTCACGGGATATTTCTCCTCCGACGATAATTCACCTACACCACCGGACAAAATTGTGATCTCACTGCCTCTTTACCGTTATTTCGTGCAATAAATGGCGGGCTCAGAATTGTAATGGGGTAAGTCGCGTACGTGGTATTTCGAGTAAAATAATGTTTGGCATTTATTGTTATAGAAAAAAAACGCATTGCGCTTGCAGTCGCAAGTTTCTGACTATAGAGTCAGAAAACTGCAGAAAATGTATGTATGGAAATTAACCCTTAACACTCGAATGGTGACTCAGAGGGAGAGTCACCACTAAAAATTGCTGCACCATTATTCAAAATTTTCTTTACGTTATTAAATATGTTGGGATCTAACCAATTACTAAATATTTAAATATTGTACGAGGTACTATATTAATTTCATATCCATAAAATGAGAAAAATCATATAGAATGGAATTATTCTAGGTCGGAAGAAATGTTTAATTTTCGAGATAAAATAGCTCCGAGTGCAAAGGGTTAAAGCATGAATTTTATACAATCTACAAGCGAATTATTTAGTTAAGATGACTTATATTCTTAAGAAATGAAATTTTTTTACTAATTTATTGTTCAAAAATGTATATTGCATTTAATAAAAGCAGAATTATTCATTACATCTTCGGTATATTAATTTCATCTTCTAATTGAATTAAAGATATCCCCTTTCTTTAAGTAAATAAATTATGCCTTTCGAATTCGAAAACCAATGTTAACTCAAATCTTCAGAATTTGGACTTGCACCACTATGGTTCTCAGTCCGTCAAATGAAGACAAAAGATACGAACTCTCAAATATTTATTACGTAATGTGTTATTACAGTTAAGACTGTAAGCAATCTAAGGATTATAATGATATTATTCTTACAATGACAAAAGAATAAACATTACATTTATAAAAATAATTCGGAATCATTAAATATGATAGGACTAAATCTCTCTCTCTCTCTCTCTCTCTCTCTCTCGTGAGCACGCTCATGAACTTAAGACGGTAGACTCGTTTCCAGGATTGCAAGGATGCGGGATTCGCGTTCTCATTTCTCGATAATACAAAAACGGGGTTTTTCAGTAGTCAAAAACGCTAGATAAAAGATCGATCTAGGGCGCTATCTCCCTCAAAAGTCCTATTTTTTCGTTTACGAGGCGTAATTTGCATTATTCGACAGCATGTAGCTATGAAAATAGCTACTTGCGCAGTTGCATGCTTCCCAATAATGCAAATTACACTGCCGAATAATGCAAATTACACCTCGTAAACGAAAAAGTAGGACTTTTGAAGGAGATAGCGCCCTAGATCGGTTTTTTATCTACCGTTTTTGACTACTGAAAAATCCCGTTTTTGTATTATCGAGAAATAAGAATGCGAATCCCGTACCCTTGCAATCCTGGAAAAAGGACTTCGAAATCGCGTAACTAACATTTGGGGAATCCCTGAGAATTTTGTTTGGACTGAAGCTCAAATAATGAATTATTTTAAATATTTTATTATTTGTATTCCATAAATAACAGAAAAAGTTTATTTCCACTTGACGTTCGAATCAAATAAAAACTATTTTCAAATGATATTATATTTGAATAATTTTTTGGTTAAAAATGTTCGAACAGTAAGATCGTATTCGAGCAGATCCGAGCTTTATTCGCAGCTCCCTGGACTCGTGGTTCGCAATAGTTGAACGTGAATCTCGCAGTTTCGCAACGAGTCACGCGAGCCCAAGGCCAACGAATGCATATCTACCTGCTGCACTCGAGCAACGAATCGATGATGCACGTGTGTCGCTCGGTAGCGGTTACGAGAGAGAGAAATCGCAATCGATGAATACCTGTAAACGGTGAACGGAATGAAGAAGAACAACAACACCAAGAAAGAATATTCGGAACGAGGTCCGATTGTTTTAGAGCGCGCGAAACTGCGGCAACGACACACAGTGGTTCGGGCGTCCGATCTAGCAGTTCAAAGATGTTAGCACTACATATTTGGAAGTTTGAGGGTGTAACAATTAGATCGTTGGATTCGTTTTGACATCAGCTACAATATTATGAAGTCAACATTATATATTGATTTTTAAAAATTAAAGATGACCTTGATTTTTTATAGAATAAACATTTTCTGTATTGAAATTTGTAGACTGCTAGACCGCCAAACAAAATCGGATCCTCGTTCAACAGGAGAATAGTTGAAGCTGCATGTATTATGTTTCAAAAATGTTGCACTTCCTTGAAAAGGGTGATTGCCGAGGTCATTTGAAACAACTTTTCCCTTTGCGAAAGTGTTCTCTGCAGCTTCGTTAAAGAGATATTAACGAAAAACACAGACCAATCAGAGCGCCGCTACAGCGGCTCGCTCTGGGCGCGGCGTTGGCACTAGCCGAGTCGGAATCTGTCTGCCAAAGCCACGTTCTGATTGATCGGTGTTTTTCGTTAATAACTCCATAACAAAACCGCGGAGAATATTTTCGCAAAGAAAAGAGCTACTTCAAATAACTTCAGGAATCATCTCTTTCAAAGAAGTGTAATATTTTTGGAACACCCTGTAGAAAGATAAATTACAAGGTTGAGGGTTGATCGCGATCGACTTCGTTTCCTCGTTTCCCTAAGAGAACTTTTGGTCTCATTTCGTGCTGCAATGTTTGCTCGTTCGATTTCCACGTTGCACAGTCGACCAAACGGCCAATGTAGCAATACATTAAGATTTTAGCACTATTAAGTTTAAGGGTATAACAATGTAGGTCGTTGGATTCGTTTGACGTCAGCTACAATATTATGAATATATCAAAAATATATACTGATTTTAAAAAATTGAAGATAACCTTAATTTTTTATAGAATAAACATTTTTTTTTAACTTTTTGTATTGACATTTGTAGACCACTAAATGTTGATTAACTTTTGTTTAAAACATTTTTGTCTCTTTATCGGAACTGCTTGAAAAATCATGTTCAGTTTTGAAATAAATAATAATTCGAAATGGTATACATAAAATGTTGATTTTTAAACGGGCGTACAATTTTTAACAAATATTATTAATTTAATCGTTTTTGAGGGTGATGGACATTTAGAAAACAATATACATTCGATAAACATCAATATCCACTGAAGTATCTGTGACACTTCAAACATCAACAATTCATGAAGTGAGACAAAGTGGGAAATGATTCTTGCATAATTACATAGAAAAAGTGTACTGAAAATACACCAATTTGAAAAAATGCGGAACTATTGGTAACTCAAAAGATATTCCATGTCAAAAGGAAATAACTTCGACAACTTTCGTTAGTACATTTAGAATTACTTATTTAATAAATGACGAACTGTAATCCTAAAGAGCTAAGAATTTTCAAGGTAAAAGAATACAGTAAGACCTCGATTAACCGGATCCCGATTATAAACAAATATGCGTTTAAATAATATAAATAATAAGAAATTTATTTTGGAATATAAATGTACATTTTAATTATTTCCCTCGGGTTTCGATTTGTCGGGCCTTAATTTATCCAGGCTATTTGTCTCCCGATGTCAAGCCGGTTAATCGAGGTCCTACTGTGTACTTCTCATTTTAAAAAATTTTTTAGAATTATTAATAGATCTGGCAGGATTCACAAAGTGTTCATTTTTAAATGTTTATTTCTAATTATAATTTTTATTAAATTCCATTAATATCGTTTTTTAATTAAACGTTTAGATTTTTTACCAAATACACTGCTAGATCGCACAGTGATCCGGATCGAGAAATTCAATGACATTGTGTTATAACTTTTGAACTAATTAATTATTAATTCCTTTGCTTCGGGATCTAAATATTTAATTTTTTTGTAAATAGGAATAATTTTTTAATGAATTTTTGTGCAAATTTTTTATTTTGATATCTCATATGGTTCAAGAGTCGCTTTCATAATCATTATAATCATTCATAACTTACAAAGTGGTCAGCGGTGGGAAATGTCTCGTGGGATTATTTAAAGGACAGTGTGCTAAAAATATTTCAATTTGTTAGAAACTTAAACTCGCTTAATCTTGAGAGATATACTTTCTTAAATAGAAACAACTTCGCAAATTTTTCTTACTGCATTGAGCGTTATTTTTTGAATAGAGTATTTACGTTAATTGATATCCGAGATGGCACCGAACGTAGGATGTCCGTTTTATGTCCAGTTTACGTCCTAACGTACATGGGATCTAAATTTCGAATGTCCCAGGGACGTCTGTTTTTTAAGTCTTATGGCTGTTCTTAGGACTTTCGTACGTTATCTAGGATGCTCACTTCTTATACATAAGACATATACTTATACATAAGACATATACAGTGGGTGTAGAAAATATTCGTACACTGATAGATTCCAAACAAAACTGTGAAATTGTTGTTCATTATCTATTTTTTCTGGAAACAATGAATATGTACATATTCTGAGAAGTCTATAGAATAGATACAATGCAAAAAAAGATTAATTTTTTTACTAACTTGCAAATGTTATAAGGAAAAACAAAAAATCGACTGAAATACACCAGCAAATAGTATTCGTACACTCCTTAATTCGAACTGCGTAGGGAACAGTTCTTAATGTAAACATACCATGTAAACATAAACAAATTGTGGTGTAAGTATGATTGATCTCCTCAGTATATTTAGAAACGTTGTTGGCATCAATAGCATTTCAAAATTCCGAAATATTCAAAGTTATCGTTGAAAAATGGGACGGAAATGTGCGGAAACAACAATAGCAGGAAGAAAAATTATTATTAACTTGCACAATCAGTGTAAAAGTTTAGCAGAAATTTCGCGTATTGTAAGTAGACCTCGATCTACTATACAAAGTTTAATTGACAGGTATGGGCTACGAAAAAGACTACAAAATAAATCAAGAAGTGGACGTCCACGAAAAATCAACCAATACATTGGTAGAGTTATTATTAGAATGGTAAAGACAAATCCAAGAATAAGTGCAATAAAAATAGTTGAACACATTAAAAATAATTTAAACATTGATGTATCTGCTAGTACCGTGCGCAGTTTTATACGAAATTCAGGATATCACGGACGGGTGGCCCGTAAAAAATTTTTCGTAAGTGAAACGAATAGAAAGAAAAGATTGGAATTCGCAAATAATAATGTAACTACACCAGTGGAATCCTGGGATAAAGTGATCTTCACAGATGAAAGTAAGTTCAACATTTTTGGGTCTGATGGACACTGTACCGTTTGGAGAAAAAAAAATACAGAATTGAAACCACAAAACTTAAAACCTACAGTTAAACACGGTGGAGGTTCAGTACTTGTTTGGGGCTGCATGAGTGCAGCTGGTGTTGGCTCATTAGAATTTATTGATGGAATAATGAACCACAGGGTCTATATTGACATTTTGAAATGCAATCTTAATCCCAGTGCAGAGAAAATGAATATTAAAGATGATTTCGTTTTCATGCACGATAATGATCCGAAGCATACTGCGTATAATACCGGAATGTGGATACTACATAACACACCGGCGTATCTGAAAACTCCGCCACAATCTCCCAATATCAATGTTATAGAACACCTGTGGGATTATTTAGAACGACAGATCAGAAAACATGAAATTTCTTCAAAAGAGAGCTTAAAAAATGCACTGAAGGAAGAGTGGAACAAGATCCCACAACACGTGACCTCAAATTTAGTAAATTCAATGCCGAGAAGAATTGCAGCAGTTATAAAGGCCAAAGGCTATCCAACCAAATATTAATTAATAATTTTTTTATGTCACATTAATTTATATTAAGTTTTTTTTCTCAAATTGTAAAAAGTTAGAAACTGTATGAATACTATTTGCTGGTGTATTTCAGTCGATTTTTTGTTTTTCCTTATAACATTCGCAAGTTAATCAAGAAATTAATTTTTTTTTACATTGTATCTATTCTATAGACTTCTCAGAATATGTACATATTCATTGTTTACAGAAAAAAATAGTTAATAAACAACAATTTCACAGTTTTGTTTGAAATTTATCAGTGTACGAATACTTTCTACACCCACTGTATGTCTTATACATAAGATAGTTTTAAATATTAGGAAAACATTTCGTACACTTGTTACATTTCGTACACATAGAACGTACTGTGCGGGCGTCCTATGGACTGGGTTAGGACTGGGTTAGTTCCACTTTCTAACTGGGACCTTTGTAGGACCTATCTGGGACATATCTGGGACGTACCTGGGACGTTTCTGGGACATATGAACGTTATCTGAACGTCCGTGGGACGTACGGGTGCTATCTGAGTAATAGAAGACATGATTTTTTATCACAAAAGTCTGCTCTTCAATTTAAGAAAAAAAGCAAGAGAAAATATTAAATAGGATCGTCAGGGCATCGCATTAAAGAGAAACAATTTTTGTCGTGAAAAATACTCTTCTTAAAACGTCCAACTTTCAATGTTTATTACAACTATATTTATGAAATTGTACTAATTTCTCCATTTCCGAGGTCCGTGGAGATTTAGAAAGCAATGTTCATTGATTAGATATCGATACGAGAAAGTTCATTTTAGGCCAAATATGTATCAGTGAATTTCTCGATCCGGACCACTGTGGATCGGCCGCCTGGACTACAGTGCAACTGTCCGCTCACGTTCCTGTCCGCTTGCAGACAAGTCTAGGCATTCGCAAAAGGTTTCACGGTCTCGCGACGTCGCGACGCGCCGCGCCGCGCTGCGTCGCTTTGCTTCGCGCTGGAGCGTAATGTGCGCACAAGACCGTGTTGGTGCACGTATCGAGTAGGTACGGTGGTCCGCGTACAGACTCACAAAGGAAGATGGGAATAGATGCAGACATGAACCAAGCACGCGCGCGCACGTTAATTGGACCGATTCGTCCTGAACGTAGAACGCGAGCGTAGCGTTTATCTGCGAAACCCAGCGCAGATCCGCGTCTTGAAAAAGCGGTTTGCGAAAACGCGCGAACGCCATCCGACCGAGAACGGTTATTCTTGGAATTGTGGTCGAATCGGCATAAACTTACACGGACTACACAGACATAATGACGAAAAGTCCAATTTTCCAACTGTGAAATAAAAAAGAATGTTTGCCGTAAAACATTCGCGTTATTACGAGTAGTAATTATTAATTATTAATTTATAATTCATTATTAGGGTAATAATACGCTATTAAGGTAGTTTGTAATGCTGCCCACCATTTTTACTAGATATATATGAATTTATTGTTTATTTATTAAAACACGTACTATCCTGAATGTTTATTCGATTCGTTTGATTTTTACACGTTATGTTTAGTGTTATAAAGTCTTTCAAGTCCTAGAAAATTATGTTTGAAATATTATCAATTTGCCCCAATTTTTCATGTTGAATGTTTATCAACTTTGATTTGGATTTTTAAATAAGTACCCCTCTGATGTTTTGCATGAATTTTAATTTAGATATCTAACTTTACTTTTACATGAAGTTTATTTTAACGTCAATCAAAACTTTCATGTGCGTGGAAAAATGACATATTAACGATAGCATTGTGTGATTTTTGGTAAAAATATGAAGATTAACGCAGTGTCCGTTGATGTTAAAAGAGCGCTCCAAAACGGAAATGACAATCTCGTAAATGAAGAATGTGAATGACTAAAAAATTCAATTTCTACACAATCAAGAAATTTGAGATTCATTGGCAGAATACGTTGGCCAAAATGGTGTTTACTTTTATCAATATTTAGGAAAACAGTTGCGTTTGTTCAATGTTACAGTTAAAAATTGGACATTTCATGCGCAACAACCTAATAGTAATCGACCTTTTTTCCTCGAACTTGCCCAAATCGGAGAAAATAGTCTAAATGTAACGCGTTCACTTCCGATGCGTACGCAACGTTAGCCGAGTACCTCGCGCATCATCCTCATATCTTCCGAATGCGAGAAAGTGTACCTCCCCGACTTTTCGCACGCTACATACTTCTAGATCCATTGTGCTTTAAATAGCGATTGATTTTATTCGTCCATTTTTGCCCGAATCGGAGAAAACCATTTTCTTATATTTTCATTTCGATTTCTCACGCATTTTCGACAACCTGATAAATAAATGTTTCAAACAAAGGTTGGTCAATACAATAATAAATTGCAATACGAAAAGTTAGCCAAAAGGTTTAATAAGTAGTGTTTAATAAGAAAATAAAGACCACTTTAATATTTCTTAACAAAATTGAATTTTTTCTTCACACCTTATTGTGCGTCATCTTTTTAAAAAAGTGTTAATAGTTGAAAAAGAGATTAGCTTAGGATTTTCTGCCGACTTCCATAAGAGTCTGTACACCGTGGAGCTGTTTGAAATATTCAGTACAGTAATGCCTCGCTTAAACAAGAGGACTATGTATTCCAAGGAATTGTTGTTTCCTTCCAAGAAGCTTTGTTGTCGGAGGATAAGAATAACATGGCCAGATTAGAGACGTGTACTTTTATTAAGAAAATTGTACATGTATAAATTTCAGTAACATTAGTTTCGAATAAGTTACTTTCGTTTAAATAACTATGCGTATCTGGGTCGCTTTTACTCGAAACGTTTAGGGACCATTTCTCTGGGACCAGCTTCGTTGACAGAGGATCCGTCGAACGAGATATTACTGTACTTTGTTCTATTGCCGAGCCGTTCCTAATGTGGAAGAACAACTCCATTGACAAAAGTTGTCGCGCGGCGGTTAATCGATAAACTTTGCGAGTGTAATGCGTGAATCGACGTGGGATCGGACACGCACTGTGGAAGGAACGAGTCGAACGCGAGAGACACTTCCGTCGCGGTGTTTATTTACATCGCAAATGGAATCGCCGCAAGCGAATCGGTTCCTTATCGACCGAGAAAAGTCCACGGGAATGATTCGCGTTAATAGTTGATATTCAGTATACGGTGACGGAAAACATGGACGGGAACGCGAGCGAGTCGTTTAGACGACACGGAATATTCCCGGCGAACGTTACGAGGTACGAGCAGCGGGAAGAGGGTCGCGACCGATATGACTGACACTATAGCACAACTGTAAACAAACCGAGGACCAACTGTCAAACGAACAGCTGTCACCGTGGCCGGAGCTACGTCACCGTAGCCAGAGTTACCTGGACGGAACCACTCGTTACGTCCGCTGTGCTGTTATTTTCCAAAACAAAGAACGTCACCGAGAAGGTGGAAAGAGTCGAGACGACGGTCCACAGATCTCGCTCGCTCTGTGTCGCACTTACCGTAGTAGGAGTGAAAGCGTTTTATTGTTGGCGCACTCGAGGATTTTTTTCTTTTCCCAACCCTCGACGGTCTTGACCCATTCCTCGCCAGGACTGCGCCAATCCTTCGATATGAACGGCATCGTCTGCGAGCAAAACGCGAGACGAGCGTAGTCGCGCGCGCAACCGTACCTCTCCCCGCGAGAAACCTTGGAAAATCCAGCTCACTGTTTCGCGGACGCCCAATGTTTGGCAGCGAGACAGTACGGTTCGTTCGGTCTGGTTCGCGGCTCCGATCGACCGCGCATGGCTTTGTTTTACTGACGTCACTCTCCTATCAGCTGTGCGGCCATCCGATCGCTTCGCTCTCGTCTGTCTAGATATTCCCCCGCCATCTTGAATCTTATTCCAGGCACGCATGCGTCATATGACACAGTGTTCCACACCCGCGATATTCGAACTCGCCTTGGACACGTATCGGATAAAAGCTGTCGCTCACTTCACAACACCGCGCATCAACGATGCCAAATCAACGTCAACGCGTTTACATTACGCTCCTATCGCAATCACTGTGCGATTGTTATAGTTTTTTGCACTGATTCCGAACTTGCCCTTAATTTTCCGCTAGACACATAGTTTTTGAGAAATTTGATGTTGAAAAAAGACATATTTTCGTAGACTTTCCCGAATACAGTGATATCCAATATTAATACATTATGAATGTTCAAACATGTTTAAACAATCATTAAAAATGGAGAGACATCATTATTGTTATTTATTATTTGTTACTATATTCCCACACATTCTATTAGTATATTTATTCTTTATAAATTATTTTATAGTAAAAATCAAGACATTTTGATTATGGAGACAAGATATTTGGGAAAGGATTGTGCAACCATACTTGCAGACTATTGTTGGAATTTAATAACAGAAGCGGAACATCTCATAAACGTCAGTCAAGAAGAAAGAAGTTTTAAATATGTTTTCTATCTTGTAAATTTCCATTTTTATTACACACATTTATATAAAATAATTTATAAAGAATAAATATACTAATAGAATGTGTGTGTGGGAATATAGTAATAAATAATAAATAACAATAATAATTATAACATTTAAATAAGCTGACATAATCGCCGTTACGCCGCGCCGTATCCCGTCGAATGACCGCGCTAGAGGTGAGCGCCACTGGTGGCAACTCATGTCGGGCGAAGATATTTTTCTTTCTGGTTCCATAAAAACGTCGACGTTGTAAGCTTCAAAGGGAAGTTTCTCAAGATAAAAGTCTGCTCTATCGCGTGATATAATTCGATTTTACGCTGGACCCTTGTTTAAACATGTTTAAACATTCATAATGTATTAATATTGGATATCACTGTATTCGGGGAACTCTACAGAATCTTTTGCTATAAAGAACAATTCAATATCTTTTATAATAACATCACAATATTTGTTTAAAATTGAAAAATATATCTTTTTTTCAAAATCAAATTTCTCAGAAACTGTGTGTCTAGGAAAAAAATTAAGGGCAGATTCGGGATCAGCGCAAAAAAAATATATAAGAATCGCATATTGGAAATCGAAACGTCAAAAAAAGGTTGAAATTTGTTGGACAGTGTTATTATACAGTGAATCTCAGTAATATTCGGACACTTTTAATCGAACGATCACTTTTTTAATATCCGATCATACGACTTGGATTTATTTGAGAAATTAAAACAATTAGTTTACTGCATCTTAAAAAGATTATCGCCCTTTTCGATATGTTCGAATAACACTGTGATTCCCTGTATACAGTGACTCTTCGGTGAATTAGTGAATATTCGGAGACTTTTAAAAAGACGATAACTTTTTAAATATTAGACTATACGATCCACTTGAAAAGTTAGAACAATTGGTTTGCTACACAATGTGAAAAAAATTTTTGACAAAAATTGCAAGTTGTCGGAATTGCAGAGAAAATACTAAAACTTGTATTTCACAACATTTTTATGTGGGCTTATATGGAAAATTTAGAAAACACGTTTCATAGATCTGTATCAATTAAACATATTCGGAAAATTACAAACGTTTAACGATGGTAAAAATTGCAGTTTTTCACGATTTTCGGCCTCTAACTGCAACAAATCTAAGAATTCTTACATCTTCCAGTGTCTGTCGTTTTTTTTTCGCATCAACCGATTTCGATGACACTTTCACAATGCATATAATTGACACAGATCTACAAAACGTATGTTTCAAATTTTCAATATGGGTCCACATAAAATTGTAAAATGTAACTTTTAGTATCTTCTCTACAATTTTTGGAAAAATTTCTTTTCACATCGTGTAGTAAACCAATTGCTCTAACTTCTCAAAAGATCCGAATCATATAGTCCAATATTAAAAAAGTTATCATCTTTTCACTGCGTAACAGCGCAGCAACGATACTCTTCTTTTCCTTTTTGAAGTGAAAACTTCTTTAGGTGCACCGCGTACACAATTGCTGGCCAGTGAATGAGTCTGATCCGTCACGCTCCGAGGCGAAACGCTATTCGGGTAAACTCGGCTCCCTCGAGTTTAGACGAGCGAACGAGAAACAAACAGATGTGCAATCGCCATAGAAGTTTTTACTTCGGTCGTGCGGTCTTATGAATGGAATGAAGACGTTGACGTTGGTCCGATGCCGTTCACGCGCGGTGAGCAACAGCACTTATGCACAGAATTTTCGACTATGTGTAGTAGATATTTTGCGAAGCGAAATTGCGATAGAAGTTTTATCAAACTATTAACTATGTTCCCGACAAAGTGGAGCTAGAGAAATGATTCGCGTACTGCTGTTGGTGGGCTTCAATGGCTCATAACGTAAAAATAAATTCTTGTTTCAGCTTATAGAATTATACACTCGGTACATCCTACACATAATCGAATATTTTGTACATTCTTCGATTGCATCCAGTAGATACATATCTTTCCTACTATGTATGTCGTATGTCTTGAAAAAATACAAGACACACTTCACGCAAAGTATCCTATGTGGAAGTGTATAGAAAACTCAGAAAATATGTACAATCTTTAAGTTATATTTAAATCGTTTAAGTGTTTGCCTGTTTCCGAAACGGTTTCCGCAGATATCGAATTTTCTTCTTTCTCTTTTGCTTCTTCCCCTTCTTCTTCCTCCTCTTCCTCAGTTTCCGAATCAGTCGGCGGAAAATCTGAAACAGCTATCGAGACGAAAAGAATGTAATGTCAGTTGCTGGATTTACGATTGAATAAATCATTGTAAATTTACCGAGTCTATCTATCTTTTCCTGTCTGGCATCGGCGAGGAATTGTTCTTGTGCCGCTATAATTTCCTCCGAATTCGCACAAAGTGAATATTTCTTCAACAATTCGTCGTTCAATTCTAGAAAGGCATGGCCCCAAGAAAATTTTCCAAGATAAAAATTGGCTTCCTCTGAAAATCCTGTTATGATTAATGCAGCTGCTATAGCTTCCACGCAGCTCAATTGACAAGATTTGCCATAATTGATTGGATTTGCGGCGACCAGAAACGGCAAAAGGCGAGGATTTGGAGTTTTCATTCTACTGAATGGAGTATCGTCCAAACGTGCCCAACTACAATCAACGACCGCGCAACCGTAATCACGTACAATATCACGATCGGTTGGACTGACACACTAAAACAGAATATTTTGCTTGAACCTTTTGATTGCAGTGCTTTCTTGCACGGAATCATCAATATATATGACACGATATGTTGCACATTGTTATGATCATTTACCAAAATGGACATTTCGTTTGCATAGGTGCATAATATGTTTATAAAGGAAATATAAAGAAAAGAACTCAAAGTTGGTAATAGCTGGTCCATTTCTTCATCTTCGCTACAACTTATCGTATTTACTTGTTTCCTTTTCTTCTGGCTAAACACTTTTAGAATACACTATATAATTTAGAAAAATAACGAATGAATAAAATTTTGGCGGCTCTTAAATGTAAGAGAGAGGAGGAAAAGGAAGGGGAGCATTTCGTCCTAGACCCGCTAGAGGACTCATCAGTATCCCAGCTATCTAGTGGGCCCTGCCTTAGACGCTGGGATGTCGGAAGGCGGTTGAGGACTGTATATATAGGAATCGGTGACGGATCAGGTAGCAGCGAGAAAGGTCTTTGACTATCTGTCAATTCACGATGCAGTTATACGAAAGTATATGTAAGAGAACAGTGAAATTAAGACAGAACAGTATCAATAAAATCGTGCTAACATTGAAACAGTTGTGGATATTCAGCTATTCGCAGTTACTATGTTAAGTGAAACGATGAATTCTATGTACATATGTTAGATCGGTTTGGTAGAATGGCAAATGTGTTATAAATAGTAAGAAAAATTTGGAGGGCGTATACGTGTACATACCTTTCGTATATATTGATAGATCTGTGTATCATATTTATCATCTTCGTTTATTATACATGCTAAATATACCTTTTGGCCAACTGGAGTTAGGACTAAGCCTGGAAACCGAACACCTAACCTCAGTATTTTCACCAGACCATGCCTAACGAGTTTTCTACCGGAACATTTCTTCGGGTCGCATTGTCCAAGATCCCACATAGCGACCGGGAAAGGAGGTGACCATTTTTCGGCTTCCTCTGAATAAATTCGTCAATATGATTTTTTGTGTTTTTGTCGAAATCATGGAACAAAATGTACTTAACCTGGTTCCTCGTCCTCCTTATCAGATGTGTCTCTTTCCTGGCGATACCTCTCTTCTTTTCCAACCACATAACGAGGTCGCCTCGTTAATATATTCTTCTTATTTTTCTTCCCGCGAGATGACATGAACGAAATCCCTAAATGATTCCTAATTTAGCACTAAAGAATCTCCCGTGCCCTTCAATGACTACTTGTCAACACACCCACACTCCGCCGATGCTATTGCCAGGCTGCATTGCATATATAAATAAGTACACGTGTGTGCACTTTTGAATTAACTATACGTAATACGTGTGCTTTGGTATGCATAGGCATGATGTATCGTCGACAAGATAACAATAATATATATGTTTACATATCGAAAGAGCCACATTTAGCTCTTTGATTTATTTAAGCTTACCCAGACCTCTAAGTGGGGTAAGTGGGCTAAGAACGTAATTTATATTGTATTACTACAATTTGAATGACATTATTGTTTAACATATCTGCATGGTTATATACGCAGGTTTCATTCTTTCAGAAAGTAAAAATACGCAAACACGTCCGAATGTTTATTATTTTATAATGTATACTGTATACAAATGCATTTCTTATCTTTCGAAACTAGTTTACATCTATCGAGATGTAATTTATTTGAGACTCATTCTTCGCGTCTCGTTGAACACGCATATTTAAAAACATAAATTATTTTTCCAAGAAAATTGTGGTTAGAACACGCGAAAGCAAAAGTATGATAGGGATCAGGAATGTTCGTCTTGTATTTGGATACAATTCTAATACAATCCAATGGATAGTGATAGTACCACTGCATCAAACGGCCCTGAAACACTCCCATAGTGTGAGTAACAAGTGGCCGTTCTGTTCTCAATCGGTTCGCGGAGCACAAATCGTTCAGAGAACGATGCTCCTCTGAAGATGTGTTTGCAAGCGTTTCTATTCGTCTAAGAATGTATTGTGTGCTGTGATATTCCGTTTACTTAGAAGGTAGGTAGAAATTGATCGCATCGAATGCAATAATATGCCCGTAACGTCGAAATTATAATCCTGCAACCTCACATAAAAACAATAACTTATGTAGCTAATGCGTATTCCTACAAGAATATGTATTCGGTTTCCTTCGTTTTAATGACGTTCTTATTTTATTCGCGCTGCCCCGTAGCCCATGCGACATGGATCCAGGTACTTAAATAATCCTTTACATTTTTTAATAGATGTTTAAAAACAAAACTCGCAATTCACGTAATTATGTAATTGCGTATACATAGAATATTCTCTACGCGCGTATACGATACACATAGTTCCGCGAAAATGAATGTATATATAGTAAGTTGCACATATTCAATAAGAGTGCATTTTCAAGCGAATAATAAATATATTGCTTCGAATCAAATTACTACTGTAAGTATCATGAGTCTTATATATCTGACCATAGTTATTGTTCAAATTTCATTAGAAAGCATTGGCACAGACACAATTATCAAAGTAACAGATTGGCTGCGTGGTCTTTGGGAAATGAGACGCCGGACCGGCCCAGTTCAACAATGGGTTGATTCATTACCATCGCCCGCAAAATCAAACATACCAATGGCAAGTCCGTGTCAAGATGTACCTTTGGAACCAGTTACTGCTTCTTCGATGACACCAACAGAGCCTAAAGACATTCCATATCCTGTGGGAATAAAATCCCCAACCATGACTATATCAGCACCTATTCATGTTCCTAATACACCAACAGTTAACACATCTGGCCTACACAAGTATTGCAAAGAACAGAATTTTCTTTTTAAGGGGGTAGACTCATTTCCAGGATTACAAGGGTGTGGGATGTGCCTTCTCATTTCTCGAAAATGCATGTGATGGGGTTTTTCAGTAGTCAAAAGCGCTACATAAAAGATCACTCTAGCGCACAAGCTTCTCAAAGTGGCCTACTTTTGCGTTTACGAGGCGTAATTTGCATTATACGGAAGCATACAGCCATGCATATAGCTATTTCCATAAAACTGCAACAAATTACACTTCGAAAACGCAAAAGTAGGCCACTTTGGGAAGCTTGCGCACTAGATTGATCTTTTATCTAGCACACTTGACTACTGAAAAACCTCATTTTTGCATTTTCGAGAAATGAGAAGGCGCATCCTGCACCCTTGCAATCCTGGAAACGAGTCTACCCCCTTAACGCCTGTTCACAAAATTACTTACAGATTTAAAAATTTAGTTCTGTTCGATTGCAGCTCACTGCCTCATAAATTGGTACGTGATCCGAGTTTACAGTCTGATAGCAGTCATTGTAGCAGCGTGGAAAGCTTGTTAGAACTGAGGAAAGCAGATCCAGAAGCTATTTTACTTGGCCTAGGATTTGGTGGCTGTTCAGGCAGCCCTCAAGAAAATGGTTCTCTTTCCCGAATACCAAAAAGGTTTTTACAACCGTCGAAGCTCAAAGGCATAGCCATTAATGATTTTGTGAAGCACCAACAAGAAACTAGCGAATCTTTTGATTCTGTATCTTTAGGATATCGAGGATTAACAGGTAAAATGTAGTAGAAATTATTAATTAGTATTTCAAGAGTAATAATGAAATTTTGAACAACAAATTAGTTAGTCTAAAAATGTCAATACATCCAATGGTAAACAATATGCGCAAACTTTGTGGATAAATTCATGAGAGTAGGTAGTGATACTATGTTATGGAAATAATAATTTTATAGGAAGCGATGGCACATTATCTGTGTCTCGATTATATCCGCAAAGCAGACATTCTGGACCAATTAAAGTTGTAAGTCTACCGACAGATAGGACATACCATTTAATTATAAATTATGATGTCTATTTTGGTTTGTTGGTAGCTATTTGTGAATGTGTATGCCTTTAAAACATATTTTAATCTCTTTTGTTTTTGCTAATTTTTAACGAAATGCATAGTATTATTAGTGTATTATATGGTATCAAAGAAAACAAATCTTCATTTATTTTTTATTATATAGAGCATATGCTTGTAACCCGAAGAATTATGTAATATTCATTTATGAAATTCGAAAATACCCCAAATGTTTTATCATGAAATTTATGTAGCATAGCTGATTATTAAATTATTATTTGTTGCTTTACTTCGTCATCATTATTATTGTTATTATGAGTTATCGCTATTGTGAAGTATATTATAAAGTTCTTATTAAGAAGTATGAAATAATTTCTTATTATATTTAATAGGTTCACCGTACGTAGCACCTTCAGAAATTGTACAAAAAATTATGCAACGTTTACGAGAACATGAAAGTCATGAACACGATCCATATGCGATGTACAATTCTTACGAGCAGTATAGTCCATTTCAGCAGAGTGGTACGCTTTCCGTACTATCGCCGGATAATAGACAATTTTTGGAGAGGCCACGATCGAAAAGCCCTGATATGCGTAATAAACGCATGATTATCGGTAAGAAACGAGTACATTTTAGACTTTTCTTTAATTGAAAACATTACGATTTCACGTGGCAAATTCTTGTATGAAAACATACATGCTTCAGGACAAAAGTCTTTTGCGTTTGGACATGACGGGGACCTAATTGAAATCAATCCTTCCGATGTGAAGAGAACGTGCGAAGACAATCTCAGCAATGATCCTAATTCTACCGAAAGATCACAAATATCTAGGAAATTAGAAAACACGAACGTACATGATGATAAAGGGTTTGAAGATATGACAATCCAAGAAATGGACAAAATAGTACCAAAGAAATTATCATTTGACAACAGCATAGAACTTTGTAACGACAACATTACGGAATCATTGGAGACATATACAGAGCATGTAAATATACAAAACACAAACTCGGAGGATGATATTGATTGCAAAGAGGATGCCGCCTTCTTAAATACAGCATTACTAAATTACTCTGATATTCGACGAGCTAGCGATGGATTCTGCGATACGAAACAATACGAAGAGAATTTATCAATGGAGCATGCTAGGAGACACAGCGATAGTTTTGTTCACGCGATTGAGAATGGTAGTAATGAGTCGATTTTATCACAAAGAAGAAAAACCTTGAGACGCCAGGCTAGAATAAACGATATAGATGCGATAAATGATTATACTTCCAAAACGTGTATTTCGGATACAATGGAAGAGAAAGTAATAAACTCGCAGGAAAAGATAGAGGGAGATATCGGTGAACACAGTAAGAACACTCAAGCAAAATCATTCCAAAAGTTCGATGAAAGTATAAAATCAAAAAATAGAGACGAAAGTTTCGATAAACATTGTAATGCGATTTCAAGAAAAATAGATGATTCAACTCAATGTATAGATGATAGTTTAGAGGAAGAAAATCAACAACATAATGTCAGTAAACACTATGTAGAAAAAAGTCAGTCCTTAAGACAAACGTGTATCGATAGTGGAGAGGGTACAACAAATTGTTGTTGTTGCCGATCTGATTCTACGAAGTATTGGAAAAAAATGGACAAAATTATTCAAGAGAATAAGAATTTTGAGAAGATAGTGAAAAAAAATAGAAGAGAAATGGCAGAAATTCGTGAAATGTTAAGCAGTGTATTATCCGTACGGTTGGAACCTGGTTTTTGATCTGAATAAATAAATTTAACGCCAAAACCATTTCCGGCAACAAGTGAACGGTGACAATGATTGATTAAACAAATTGAGAAAGTATTTTATCTCATACATTATGTTTCAAGTTCCACTTTGCTGATCTATTCGAAGAACAAAATATTTATTTTATACGTAAGTAGCGCTACGTAAAGGTATTTTGAATCACCACACTTCTAGTAAAACTGGTACACAGAAGTATCTCAGGAAGTAATTAATACCTGTCAATGCCAATGGTTCGTGTACGAAGAAACATCTTTATTCATAACAGTTGCATTTTCGTGTTTTTATAGTTATAAATAAAGATGTAACTATTTTGTTATGTTTTTAAATTTTATTCTTATTATATAATAATATAGAACAAATACCAATGTTCAATACACAACATTTACAAATAAGTTCTCATTGTCACATACAATTATAATATTTCGTTATGTTTGAATCTTACTTTTATTGTATTATATTATACTTGTTACTTTTAGCAGATTTCTTCTCTGTTGAACATTTGAAGTTATATTATTGTTACATCAACGTACGAATAATTTTACAGTTCGATCGTGTATATATGCAATAGACTGTAAACATGATTAAAATAATTTAAAAGTCTTTTATTAAAATCAAAAGGTATAACGCTATGTTACATCCCCAGGGTCAATTAAAGAAATTCGTAGAATTTCGAGCCGTAATTTTGTCCAGCAATAATGTGATAATATTGTGTAATAATAATACATCGTTTATTGCATTCTCTTATTTATAATTAAAATGTAATAAATTAGTGAAATATGTAAAGGTTACTGAACATTGGTACGTACGTGCAATGTCTTTGTTCAAATTCAGAATATATTCCTACTGTTTGTAGAGTCTTTGATACTTCACTTACAATTGCGGCCGAAAAAACAATAAAAAAAACGTTTTAGAAGAGAAAAAAAACATTTTTTGTAAATATTTAATGACTGCTTATATTTGTAGCGCGAACATCAATGCTAATAAACTACATTCCAGATCTGTGTGAACAGTGAGTTTGTTTCTAATAGTACATATTAGATAAAAAATAAATTGTTAGCGTCGACCTACAAAGATATGAATGTATCAGTTCATTCTTATGAATTGCGTAAAACTAAAGTATATATTTTTTATACTATATTTTCTTTCTCTTAATATTATATTTTATAGAATATAATAAATAATAAATTTTTAGCATCTACAAAATGACAGACGATCTAATATTGAGATAAACATTAGAAACGAATTATAGTAATTGCTACACAATTTGTTGAAAGGTAAAAAAATAAACTATTTCGCACATTTTAAACTTTCTTGCCTATTATGATGTTCACACTACCTTGCATTCTTCACTTTGAAGAATAGACACTCTAAAGTAGTGTAGTTGCCATGAAAATTTATTCGCACAACCGGTATAAAAAGAGAGAGTGGTCTGAACTGTAAAAAATCTGGATGTGTGCAGCTTTTATTCGATAAGGTTATAATACTCTTGTTTGTGCTCAAGATTCTCTGTACTTTATGGTTACAATTAATAATAATTTGTTTTTAGTATGAAATGAATATTGATTTATTTGAGCGTCTCGGGAACATCAATTATATATCAATGCAAACGCTTAATAATTCAAGAAAATATGGATATAGGAGATGTACTTATAGGTACTACAAATATAATAGAAATACTTCAAGTACAACTTTAAATATTCTTCTTATCCGATATTATCTGAAATTTTAGGAAGAGAATTCATAGAATTATTTTCAAATATATCGTTTAATGTTTAAAATTTTTAACTTGTAATGAAAATTATATTCCTTACTATATGCCCACATTCCAATAAGTTTGATGTACATAGATTATACAAACAGGATAGTCGTTTTTTGTTTTGTTTAAGAAACGATGAAATGTATAAATATGGGAACACTGAATAAATAATTAACACAATTTGTTTTTACCCTCTTTTCTTTCTTTCTTGAATGCGATCCATAATTTGTATCCATAAAACTAGTCCCAACATGATATATCACTGAACATGATTCGTGACAGTACAATTTAATTTCTTGTTCACACTATTGCTATCGACATAAATTTATTATACATTACACACTTATGGCCACGAAAAATTCCCCAGAATTTAAGTAAAAAGTTGGGAACAACATGATTTTTCAGCGAAAATTACACAATGATAGGAACACAACACAAACGGTAACTGACACTGTGATTTCTATATCTAACGTTTTGCATTTTGTTGACTAAACATAATGCAAGATTTAATTATTCAAAGTAACGCTATACGATATAAATATTTAAAGTACAGTAGACGGCCATGTGAATTTTGAGATCATGATTGTGACTGTTACAAGGAAAATTACAAGACAGCATTTTAAAAATAATTTGTAGTTGGAATAAAACTTCAAGCCTTGTTGAAACTATAAAATATAAAATGTGAGTGGATATTGTATATTTAAATAACTGGATAATGATAAAGGTTTAAGTAGCTTTATCGTTAATTGAAGTGAGTATCTGGATTCAATCATGCCATCAATTATACGTAAAGCTACGCTTTGCAACAAACTAAGATCCATGGTCCACTCAATTTTATTCTCAAACACGAATCTGCTAGAATATCAATTTGTAAACTGCTTCTATGTGTTTTCGTAATATGCTTGTGTAGTGTTTATTGTGTACATGTGAATGTGGATGTATTCTTTCTTAGCATACCTTAAAATGTATATAAACAAATAAGATCAATTCTGTGATCTTATATTTAGTCTTCTTTTTCTTCCCTGAAAAGAAAAGAAGAAATAAATGAATTCCTCTATGATTCCAATCAAAATATGGAGCAAATATAAAGAAATCGAAGAACTTACTTTACAACGTCCTGTTGTTGCTGATCAAGATGAAGTTCAACAATTGTTTCTGTTCTACTTTGAACTTTGAAAGTAACTTGTGCAGCCAAGTATTTATCTTTGTTATTCACCGACCACCCAGAATACTGCAATAAACAAAAGATTGAAAACCTGGTAACAAGTTCGACAGCATTACAGTAGACATTTAAGACTTACGGTTGATGTGCTTTTGTACAATGTTTTCCCTTCTTCTTTGAAGGGTAAAAACTTTTGCAGTAACGCTTTCCCATCTATCCTCCATAACGTTGGTTCCGTGTTTCCGCCAATGTCTGCCTTTGCGACAACAAATGCACCAGACTGTAAAAACCAAAATGGACAATAGAAACAATTCATCGTTCCCCTCTTAATCGAATGACCTTGCGCATCAACATACAGTAAAGTCTTTTGGCGTTTCTCCAGATGATTCGTTGAAGCTATTATCATCAGAGTCCTCTTCGTCTTCATCTTCTTTCTCATCTTCTTCTTTCTTGGACCGTCTCTTCTTTTTAGGTTTCTTTCCTGTGTCAGAATCTGACTCGTCGTCTTCTTCGTCATCTTCTTCCTCATCCTCTTCTTCTTCTTCGTCCTCTTCCTCTTCTGAATGTTGCCGCTTCTTGGCAGCTTCTCTCTGAGGCCTCTTCTTAGTACCGCTCTGAGTAACATTCATTAGAATATATTCTTTCAATACATAAAAATGAAAATGGTACATTGACTGCCGTGTTGGCCACTACGGGCCAGCGCTAACTTTCCAAGGGTGACTGTGGTGATCATAGCTGACCATTGCTGACTGGCGCAACTGAACTCGATAAAAGTTTATGAACTTTGCAAAGAATAACATTTATAATTTTGTAACTCTGCAACTAATATTAACCCTTTGCACTTGGAGCTATTTTGACTCGAAAATGAAACATTTCTCCCATCCTAGAATAATTCCATTGTACATTCATTTTTTTCATTTTATGGATATGAAATTGTTATACAGTCGCACCTCGATAGTTCGAATCTCAAGGGAATAACTAAAATCTTCGAGTAAGAGAGGTGTACAAGAGTTAATAATTTGCTGATTCTAATAGATTTAAAGTACTAATATAATCTACTAGGCTCTTGCATATTGCTATTACATATTAAAGAAATCTGTGATTTGACTCTACGTTAATAAATTAACAGATTGTTGATCAATGGTATTTTCAATCGTAGCCAAAGCAGAGAATACATTTTCTTCAATATCATTGTATCTTTCTATGAAACTTCGTAAAACATTTATTGTTGTTTTGGTTTGTTTAGCTTCCACATTTGGAGAAAATAATTCGAGTTAAAGGAAGTTTTATTGCGATTTATAGAGGTTTTTAAAGTGCAGTGGAAGGGAATGAACAAAATTTTTGTCTTATAGAGGTTTTTGAGTTAAAGAGGTTCGAGTTATCGAGATTTGACTGTAATACCTCATACAATACTTAAACGTGTAGTATTTGATTACATGTCAACATATTTAATAATGTAAACAATATTTTGAATAATGGTATAGCAATTTTTAATGGCGCCTCAAGAGTCACCACTCGAGTGCTAAGGGTTAGAATAGTGTTTCTATATAATATGATTCTAATAGGGACAATTTCGCTTCGGCGCTGCAGGCAAAACCAACAAAATACGTTCGGCAGTCAACGTGTTGAAAAAATAATTATAGCGACTGTAAAAATAATATTTCGCCACATGAAACGCATTTTGCATGCTGATTAGAAATTTATCCGTATTTATAAAATCGATCGCAATCCGAAATAAGAGAGAAACTCCGAAATGCACACACGAAACAATCACTCGCGGCGCACGCATGTATGCATACACCGCACAGGTAGTAGTTGTACTGTTTTGAAGAATTCATTGGCCGGCGCCACCGACTGACCGGCCGGCAACGATAATTCGCGGCAGTGGCGACGACAGACGCGACTTCACATTTATGGTCGATAAAAATTCTTTTGCATAGAGAAATTACGTCGATCAGGCGTAAACCTTGTCCTTGTATCACCAATCACTGATGACTTTCATGTATTCACGATAAATCAATCGAAATTAGTCGCTACAGTAGATAAAAGTTTCGCGAATGTACGACGTACCGAGGAATGTGTTTGTCACGGGTTCGACGGCGCTGTTAACACAGCCAATTCATATTTGAGAAGATTAATGAAAAACGACTTGCATTTGACAATAACATGGCGAGCCGTGTAATATAAACAAAGAACCGGAAACTATTCGAACGGGACCGTTGAATTAATTTCGAAAAACGTTCAAAACATTTCCGTTACTTTCTCTGGAAAGTAGCGGATCGAAACGGGAGATTCCGATTGACAGATCTTTACTCGTGAATAATGGCGTATAAATGTTTTTGCTCGAGCTCGAGTCCGATCTCTAAGTCCTCTTGGAATATGGACAATTACAATCGATAAGGAAACAAGGGACTAAATGTTGAAAATACATAGGAATAAGGGAAGCAAAGCGTTAGCGTGGGCTTACTTCGACTCCGGGCTCAGGAGTCCACTCTTCTTCAGAAGCCCCCTCCATTTCTTCTGGATCGTCCGCGGAATATTCGTCTTCGTCCGACACGTCCTTGGTTTTCTTCATGTTGCTTTTGCGCGAAATGTTTGCGAAGTTTCCCGAGGGAACTCACTGAACGAGAGAAACAGTCACGAGACCACGTACAAATCGACCAACTAGTACGGAACTACCGCAAACAATATGGCGGTGTACGGCGGCAGGAATTGACTATCGCGCATATCCTCCAGCGCAGCCCGGAAGCGACGCGTGTCTCGTAGCTTCCTACGCGTTCCTATTAGCGCGGGACGTACCATTCTTTCAAACGAAAAACGAGCATCGCACAGTGCACAGCTCGGTAAAATACTATTGTAGATAGTAAATAGTAAATAATTCTATCTATTTTAAAGTATGTGTGCAACTTTAAAAACAAATATTTTATCTGATGCAGTAATTTTTGAAAATAATATTTTATTTTAAGAATATTGGAAATATTTGTATTTCGTCTTTATTTTCAATTTCAATTTTAAATATTATTGCTGAAAATAATGGTTCGAATTCAATACATATTTATGAGTATAAATAGTTTCCTAACGATAAGATACACGTGCTGTATGTTTATCAACAAACAAACGATTTTTTGAAAGAAATGAACTTGTATGCGATCCATATATACGCTTTGAATAAACTACAAGTTGATAATGTCTTTTTCGGTGATATATTTCCTTGAATTTTGGGAATAGAAAATAACTTAAAACATATATTGAAAATATTGAAGATATTGTACATGTATGTACATTGTACATGTACCATAAAATATTACGAACCCTTCAGACTTCATTTACTATCAAGTTTGAAATTTGGATTTCGTGATTTATTCGATTTTTCTGAACACGCAAGCGACTATATGTATACGTGCCATTGTTAGTCACCCAAAATGAAAATTATGACGGATTCCGAAAAATCTAAATGAAGGAAAACGTACTTTTACCAAAGAAACCGTATTAAATGCTTTGAAACAAATAACAAATGCAGATTCAAAGTCACAGCCTCAATCACTTTCATTTTCACAAAACAGAGAATAGTAGATGACTATTTTCCCTGTATGAAAAAGAAAAACAAATGATAGTAGTCATACAAACATTGCAGAATTAGAATTATTTCAATATTTGAGCGATAGTGACCCTACAGATGCAAAAGAATGTTGCACCTTGTTGTATATGCGAATAGCCGCAGTCAAACAAAAAGTAAAACGAAAATGTAGTATATTAAGTTTCTTATACTAACCATTTCCTCTTTGAATTATTGCTGATGAGATAAGAAATATTAAATGACCCATAAGTAAAATGCGGTTTCTTAGAGTATTATATAATATGATTGTTGAAATAAAAATATTTTATTTTGTGTGATTCAGATTATTAAAATAAAAATATTTTATTTTCGAAATTGTATATCTTATTTAAAATGAAATACAGTAGGACCTCGATTAACCGGCTTAATCGGGAATCAAACAACCCGGATAAATTAAGGCCCGATGGATAACCGAGACCCGAGGGAAATCATTAAAATGTACATTATATTCGAAAATAAATTTTTTGTTTTTGAAAATTTATTTCCCTTCATATAATATAATCATATTTAATATTAATATTATATATATATATAACGCGCAGTGGCAAGGCTCACGACTACGAACACCGTGGTCCCGGGTTGTTCGAATCCCGCGGCACCTCTGAAAATACTTTTCATTAGAAAAAGGTTTTCATGTGATATCTTAACTGTGGTGCCCCAAGGTGGTTCGAAACCCACCTTAATAATAGGTTCCGCTGAAATTAGGCGATAGTAAGAGTGGAAAGAGGGGAGAGTGATAAATGGATTTGAAACCCCGAGGGGACCAAATATCATTACTTTAACTTTATATACATATATATATATATATATATATATATATATATGTATATATATATATATATATATATA
>CM052265.1:10193883-10220038 GCA_028455795.1 Lasioglossum marginatum | reverse complement strand
TTAACGCCACACTACGGCCCCTGTTGTCCGATGCAACTTTTATTTCGGAAACTTTTCTACTACTATCATGCTTTCGGAGTTATTGTAGGTGGCAATAGTTAGTGCCTCACTCTGTATACGAAATCTAACGAGATGGGAATAAAAGTATAGAACGAAAATTCACTAGTTCTTTGCGCACGTACAGGACAGAGCATGCTGAGACGGTGGATAGTTATGGCAGGATTCTTCTTCCTCGGATGCGCCCTGGTCGCTGGTGTGGGACTACCTCTAGCTTTGGAACTGCGAAGTTCACACTTGTTGGAGGCTAGACTTAAAGTGGTGCGACGAATGCTCTCCGAAATTCCTCTGGTTGACGGGTAATCGCAGAAGACAGTAGTACCTATTTAAAAGACTCATTTTCTTCTCATTTACGAAAAAGCGGTGCCTGTTGCCGTAAAACAATGGGAAATATTAACAAAGGAGTACAAATATTAAACCTGATACTAGGATCATTCCACGCGAAATCGGAGCACTGTTTCGGATTTTGTTCAAAAGATATGTTGTAGGCTTTACTGGTTTATGAGCGTAAGGTTTTACATGTAAAACGAAATGTCAATATCTTCTCTCATTAAATTATAATTGTTGTAAATTATAACTCATAGTGCGAACATAAGAGTATCTAATAAAAATTTTTTCACCATTTATTTTGCAATTGTTTTAAACAAACGCGATATCTTCGTAAGGCTGACACTTTATTTTACACGTCTGTAAAACCAACAAATTTTTTAAGATTTCGAAAAATCCTTCGGCATACGTTCACATACCGCTGAAGACTACAACACATCGTTTGAACAAACTCTGAAACACAGAGGGGATATAAATACCAACAATTTTCAAAACATCTACGTCTTTAGATGATATCTGTTTGCTAAGTGGGTAGTACTGTATGTCATACTGGTGCATGAGGACTAATAAAGTAGTCGGGTCGAAATCCTAGAAATTTATAAATATAGAGATGATCGTGTAACATACACAAGATACGTTTTCCGTAATCGAACGCTGATATGCTTACATTGCGACATTTTTTCGGGAATCCGACCCGACCGTAGCCACCATTCTCGGATTCTCGAGCACCTCGAACAGTCGATTATATTTGAGACAACTTTCCAGGCACAATGATTTTGCATGGAATCTTCGGAAGCATCAGGGGAGCATGAAATTGCAAGATTTTCCGTTCAACGAGGACTTGTCGCGAAACGGAAGCTGGGGTCCCCAGTGGCAGACGGATCTGGTGCGATTGCGCGAAGGTATTGTCGGTGGGCAATTTTGGTCGGTGTACGTACCCTGCGAGGCACAATTCCTCGACGCTGTCCAACTCACCTTGGAGCAGATCGACGCGATACGTAGATTGGCGGGCAGGTATCCGCGGCGAATGAGGCTGGTGACGAGCAGCAAGGAGTTGGAGAAAGCGCACAAGGATGGTGTGATGGGTAGCTTGGTGGGAATCGAGGGTGGCCACAGCATCGGTACTTCTATGGCCGTGCTGAGGAGCTTTCAGCGGCTCGGTGCGAGGTATATGACTTTGACGCACAAATGCAATACTCCTTGGTAAGTCTATGTCACGGAAGCAAACAGAGAGAGAAAAAGGAAATGCTAATCTCATATTCTCAGGGCGGATTCGTGTGCGGTGGAGGAGCCCAGTGCCATAGAGACGATGGACTTTCATAGCAATGGACTGTCGGTGTTCGGCAAAGCGGTCGTGAAGGAATTGAATCGTTTAGGAATGCTAGTGGATCTGTCGCATGTCTCGGTCAGAACGATGAGGGACGCTTTGATGATAACGAAGGCGCCGGTGATATTTTCTCACAGCGCTGCCAAAGCGCTTTGTAATTCGTCGAGCAACGTTCCGGATGATGCGCTCCGTAACTTGGTGAGAAGGAGGAATCGTCGGCGAAACGAATACAACTTTCCTTCGAGCAAATTCGTTTTCGTTGTCTCCTCGTCGGTCGCGCGTAACACGCGCTCAGCGGTTTACGGCGAATCGTCGCGTCGGATCATCGAATCATCGTTTTCGTGTTTGTTTCAGTCGGTGAACGGTGGTCTGGTTATGGTCAGCTTCGACAGCGCGCACTTAAGCTGCGGCGATAAGGCCACCATGTACGACGTGATAGGTATGAGCGCGGCGACGCGTTAAAATATCGACCATACTTTCGAGAAATCTCTCACGTTCCTAGAAACGGACGACCCGTGTGCTTGCTTGCCTTCCAGCTCACATCAATCATATCCGGCGAATAGCTGGCGTGAACCACGTGGGTCTTGGGGCCGGTTACGACGGTATATTAAGGTTAGCGAGCTATTTAAATGTCCCGACTATCGCATCGAACGAACATTTTGTCTCGGTCAACGTTGCAATGCGTATACTCTCGAACGATAATAAACGGCACCTCGAATCGTTCGCTTCCGTTTAGTCCGCCGGTCGAACTCCCGGACGTTTCCGGTTACCCTCTGTTGCTGGCTGAGTTGACGCGGGACCGAAGATGGTCGGCCTCGGATATCAAGAAATTGGTCGGTGGGAATCTCTTGAGGGTGTTGAAGGAAGCGGAAAACTACGCCGCTGCTGTGTCGCATCAATCCCCGGTCGAGGAACTGATCCCTCAAGAGCTGATCAAGGACTCCGCCTACTGTAGATACCACGTGGACGACGCATGAAGATAAAACGTCTCGGATCCAGGCTCAAACGACGGGCCCTAACCGGGTGTTTTTGTACTGGTAATGTGTGCTCGAATCGTGTACATTGTACCGTTTCATTTTTGTACCTGGACTACTCTATTTTACATTTTTAATAAAGTAGTCGCGAATTTTCCGCCCGCAGCCTTCACCTGGTCCCCTTATCCATTCGATCGAACCGCGACGCGACCCGCAACGAGAAAGGAAACGGAGAAAATATCGTGATTACAATTCGCGTTTAACAACCAAACCAGAGCGAACGTTGAAAATGGCCATAAACGAGAGACTACTGTTACGACCAAAATGGATCTTAGCCTTCCGAGTTCAGGAGACAATTTGCCTTGCGATAGACGTCGACGTCCTGGGCATGATCGCCTTTTACGAGAAATCTATGCCGGAATAATTATTTCATTTCATATCCATCTTAACCGCGGCGGTTAACGAGCATGAACGAGCCGAGACGGTTGTTCCGTTCGACTCGATCGAGCAAAGCTTTCCAAAATAATTCCCCGCAATGTTTCCCCCTTGCTCGATACACGCACGGTACTTACGTACGCGCGGCTCTAATCAAGTGCGTGGCCGGAAAATATTGCCCCCGTAATTATGCGAGCGTGACCTTAACACTCTTACTCATCGCCAGTAACTGTTGCGACTACGAGCAATTTTAGAGGGAATTTACTTTTCAAGGCTTCTAAAGTAGGCAATTTCCATGAATCTTTTATTGAGAAGAAGAAACTCTCTGTAATACTTGATTTTTTTACTTGACACTTTTAAACATAAGGTGGAATGTGTGTACGAAAACGACGAGCATGATTTCGTCACTCCTCCTCGATGGAATTGATAAAGATTATTGAAGTGAAACTTCTTTGCTGAGCGGGCTACAATTTCCGAGCGTTACGAAAATTTCGATCGCATGAGCGGAATAGTTAGGTACGTGGTGGGGGAAATAAAATAAAATAAAATAAAATGAAATGGAACGGAACAAAACGGAACAAAACAAAATAAAATAATTTCATTTGAGATCATATCCGCATCATAAAAGAATACTAATAATTTATCTCTATTTATACCTAATAAGCAAGAAGATTCACTTCTGTCGCGCGTGGACTCCATGCACACGATTTTTTTAATATTTCAGTAACAATTTTCTAAGACAACACGGTTTCTGACGAACTCGCGCGTTATCGAATCTTTTTCATTCCCCTTATCAACAAAAATCGTGGCCATTTCTTTCTGTGATCGTTTACAAAGGGGCGCACCTATTCGATGACGACGATCTTCAGATATGTTGAATAACTTTTGCGATTAATATTAATCCTAGACCAGACGAAACGTCCGAATTCTGGAGTAAAACTAGCTTCGAGTGCAAAGGGTTGGATACTTTATCCTCCAAATTAGAGTTGCAATTCATTTTTTCATTAGATTCTATTTTGGCTTGATGATTAGGATAAAATTGATGGCCTCTTCAATTTGCACGGACGAACCACCATTACTCCGAACGTATTGATTCTTTGACAATTATATTTTGTGTGTAGTATATACGAAAGTCGTTAAAAAAATGGTGAAAAGATTCGAGACATCCAGTAATCTAGAATCTTTTCACGATATTTTTGAAATGACTTTCAAATATACTACACACAAAATATAATTGTCAAAGAATTAATACGTTCGGAGTAATACTGGTTCGTCCGTGCAAACTGAATGAGAACTTTTTTTATGAGACATCCAGTAATCTAATAAAAGAGTTCTCGCAAATATATCTATTTTCGGGGTCTCGAAAAGCGAAGACTGAAGGAGAAGCGGGTCCCGTTTCGGAAAGAATCAGCCGATGAGCTTATTAGCTAGGCCAGTCCAAGGTAGACTAGTACCGAGTGTTCGATCTATTTCGCTCGATCAGAAGCGGAACCAACAAAAACAGTGCAATCCGACGCTGGCCATGTGGCAAATTAATCGGTCGCGATTTCCCAGTGACGTCCTTCGATGGCCGCTACACTGTAAAAATCTTATTTGTTTTTCGTTTTTGCATCCGAATAGAAGAGACGCAAGGGGATCGCGTGTAAGCGTTCGCAAGTGGTTAGCAAGCAAGAGGTGTTGGCGGAGAGGTAGATGTGGAGATGGAAGCAGTGGCAGAGGCAGGGGCAGGGGCGCGACCTCGTCTTCGCGATAAAGTCAACCGAATCGTAGATCCGCGAGCGTGCTCAACCATGTTCAATCGGCGCGGCGCGGCGCTGCGAATAAATAATATGTAACTGCCGATCGAGCAGGCGATTATGGCTACTCGGCAAGGATAGATGATCATAGTCAGCTGATCGTAGTTGTGCGAACACCGACACTCTTTCCTGCGAGGAAAGCGTGTTGTCCGGCGCGGCGCACTATGGTCTAGATACCCGCTTTTTGTGGCCAAAAGTATTTTAGCGTTATTTCAAAGTTAAAGGTTATAGTATACTAGGTCCGTGGTCGGCAAACTACGGTTCGCGAGCCACATGCGGCTCTTTGGCTACTTGAGTGCGGCTCTTTCACGAATGATGCGTTTAAAATTAATTTATTTTATTTTAACTTAATAGTATTTTAATACAATTTTCAGTCAGTCAGTGTGTGTTGTATCTGAATTCAAATAAAGCAATTTCTACCCTATTTTTATCAATAGACTGCGGATCTTTATGCAAAATAAAAATGGTCTGCATCGCTTGCAAGGAATAGAAACTAAATTGAATGTTATTTCTTTCTTATGTTGTATACTAACGTCATTTCATTCTACATTTTACATAGATACCCGGCTTCCTTTTTTTACTATACAAACTCATGATTTGAGCCTTGACTCTTCTTCAAACTCTGCCCCATATATATATATATATGTATATACATATAGGATGATAAGGTCAGAGTTTTGAAGATGAGGTCGAGGATGGGGATATATATATATATATATATATCCCTCGACATCTAAGTTTTTCTCTCAGATTCTCTTTCCGACTCGCTGTTCTCCTAAATCCTAAATTCATTTTCATTCGACTGTCGTAGATTACGGTATATTCCGCTAACGTACTATACATATATTGTCAAAGTGTTAACCGTTAAACTCCGTTGTATCTTACGAAATAAATACAAATTCACGGAATACAACACTTAATGATTTGAATAGAGGAGAAATCATATATTGACATCTTCAATTTTAAAAATTTTTGAACAATTTTGAACTTCATCTACTTAATTTTGCTATAAATGCATAAAGATCCCCAGTCTATTTATCAATAAATAAGATTATTATAAAGTATGATATCTAGTTTTATTCAGTGTACCTAGTTTTAACCGAATTTCTAAAAACAGAGTTCTTGTAAAGAAATTTGGCTCTCGAAAGAAATCTAAATCGTTGTACTGCTGATATTTGGCTCTTTTGACGGATGAGTTTGCCGACCATTGAATTCGTTTCGACACCAGCTATAATATTATGAAGTCAGAAATATGTACAGTAAATCCTCTATAAACGCATAAGGCCGGTACACGATAAACGCAACAAAAATATCTTCTCCACTGTGTAATTTGATCTCGGCTCGGGTATATCGGTGTGAACCACTGCTAATGCGACGCGGAGAGTCGCAGTCATCGGCACAGTTCAAAGGCCCGTGCGTCATCACAATGTAATAGCAAAATATAATCTCTTTTATTATCACTTATTTATTATGAAACTTTCACGTGGTGAATTTGTGGCATTTTTCTGATTAAAATAAGATCAAACACGATATGATTTCAACTGTATTCAGTGGTTTAATTGACGGTGAACGTTTCGGACGCAAGGAAGGACAGCGTATGGGAAAGAAAGAGACGCGGAGAGTCGCAGTCGCTTCGGCCTCGCGCGGTCTCTCTACACGCGCTATCCTTCTCTACGTTCGGCTCGGCCTTTGGAGATAACAAAAATAGCTACCCTGTACGGTAGATGCGACCAAATCCCCCCGAGGCTGTCGCGTCTATAGAGAATTTACTGTAGTGACATTTAAAGAATCGAGGTAATCCCCATTTTTTATAAAAGAGAATTTTTTCTTAAATTTTTGTATATTGAAATTTGTAGAAAAGTAAATACCGATCAACTTTTGTTGGAAATATTTTTTTGCCAGATCATAGAAAATGTCTGAAAAATCGTATTAATAGCACCATTATACCGCAGAAATAACATGAGTAAAAATAATCACACAAATAGAGTATAAACATAGTTAAAATCAACGATAAATATATATAATATTACGAGTATGTATATCATACATATACACATTATTTATAAATATACACGAACTATAAAAATATAAAAATAAATAAAATTAATGGACATCCTAATGTCGATGTACAGCTAAAAGCAATAGGTAGCAGCTGAAACATTATACACTATGTTCAGAAATGTCTAAAGTTTCCTATGCCTGTCAGTCTCAGCTATTTTTTAAAAAGCCTTCTCAAAGTTTACCTTTTTTAAATTTTGCACTATTTGTTCATGAATGAAAATATATTAACAACTGTATTATACACTTAAAATACACCTGCTGACACGTACGAAACTATCATTTAAACTTGTATTTAGATAGTCTACATTCTACATCGTACTATGTGTTAAACGTTTCATTTCATCTGAATTTTACTTCGGATTTTGTCTTCAGAACGTTCTGAGCGCAGAATAATCTGAAATGAATAATTTGTATTTGCAAGCTTCGAGCCTCGTTCTTACAAGAAAAATTTGTTCGATATCTTAATCTTGAAAAATTGACTTTTGGCCAGAAAAAGCTGATTCCAGACCATAGTGCGGCGCTGTCCCTCGAAAAAGACGATGGGACACATTAGCACAAACTGCGGAAGCTCTTTGTCGGCGGAAATCATGCTGGTGGCGTGTGGGTGGGTAGCTCATGAGTCCCTGGAGCTTTTTAAAACACGCCCGAAGAACGACGAACCCCGGCGATACTCGACGTTCGCAAGGAACGTAGCACGGCGCCGGGATCGACTCCGTGATCGTTGTCATCCTCGCGACGAGTCTCGTCAGGGTTGCTCGGGGAGACCCGAGGAGGGAAGAGCAGGTCCGAGCATCGGAAGAAAGGACCGTCGCGTCGCGTCCCGTCGCGGAGATTCACTCGACAACGAGAAGAGGGAGGTAATATCGTGGCGCGGAAAGTGGTAGGGGATTTGAAGATTACGCCGTGCGGTTCGCGAGACGAAACATCAGTTTAGTTTGCTATCAGTTCCGTGTCGCATTCTTCCGAGGGATTCGAAGGCGTAGTATCCCGGGGGAACGTTGTCAGTGAACGAACGACGACGAGAGGCGGCGGCAGAGCCACGCAGAAGATATGCGTTTGAACTTGAACGCAAAAGCGACGTCCTCTCGTTGTTGAATCCGACTCCGCGCGGCTGACGCGTGTCGCACGAACAGAGGAGCGATGTGCTTTTAACAGCCTCCAGTGATCTCGAGGCACCGCGACCCGGTGAGTAGTTTGAACTCTATGCAGGCACGCGGACTTTCCGCTAAAAGTGAATCGAACGACCGACGGGATATGGACGATAAAAGGGATCCAATAACACGCGCTTAGCAACCACCGATGATAAGCACACGCTCTAGTAGCGGCCACGTGTTTCTGGCGGACAGTCGACGCGGCGCGGCAGATCACTTGGTTCGCGGCAAACTTTCATCCCGCTGAAACGAGGAGATCTCGTAAAAATAGCCGCAGCTTATTTCGAACCACAACGATACACACTCTTTCCTACTGAACATTTCCGTTGGCACGCGAGCTTATGTGTTTTCTTAATCCTCGCGGCGAAAATATACGGACGAATTTCTCGCACTTCCACTCTCAGCCTTCGACATCGAATTATTTTGTTCGGCTGGTATGGAAAATAATCTACGATCGAAAAAGAAAATGACCGAGAACGTTTTGCGATTCGCTTGCACCGCGAAACGCGTCACGTTCCGATCAGAGTCCGTGATAATGATTATGAATGAGCTATGGGAAGCTTCTTTCGAATATGTTAGACCAGTGGTCGGAAAACGCGGCTCTTTGGCTACTAGAGTGCGACTCTTTCACGAATGACGTGCTTAAAATTAATTTATTTTTTGCAATCAGTCAGTGTGTCATATCTAAATTCAAATAAAGAGCAATTTCTACTCTATTTTTATCAATAAATAAGATTATTATAAAGTATGATATCTAGTTTTATTCAGTGCAAAAGTGCAGCGTCTCCTCGAAAGTGAGTGCACACACCGCTGGACCACGTATACGTACGCGAGGATTGCAAGGCTCCGGGATTCCGCTTCTGATTTTTCAATAATGCAAAGACTGGATTTCTTAGTAGTCAAAATCGCTAGATGAAAGATCAATCTAGGGTGCTATTTGCCTCAAAAGTCCTATTTTTACGTTTTCGACTCGTAATTCTCATTATTCGGCAGCATATCGACAGCCACGATAAGTGGCAGCACTGTCGCCTATCACATTGCTTCTCGCGGCTCCGCGACATGCTGCCGAATAATGAGAATTACGAGTCGTAAACGTAAAAGTAGGACTTTTGAGGCAAATAGCATCCTAGATTGATCTTTCATCTAGCGATTTTGACTACTAAGAAATCCTGTCTTTGCATTATTGAGAAATCAGAAGCGGAATCCCGAACTCTTGCAATCCTCGCGTACGTATATGTGGTCTAGCAGTGCGTGCACTCACACTCATTCGAGGAGACGCTGCCCTTCTAAAAACGGTTCTTGTAAAGTTTGGCTCTCAAAGAAAATCTAAATCGTTGTACTACTGATATTTGGCTCTTTTGACAAATGAGTTTGCCGACCACTGCGTTAGAACTACCGAAGTGACAGAAAAGATGTACAGGTTGTATCAGATAATGTGTCGCAAGTTGTTTTCTCGAAACCTCTTAGTATGTATTGAATTTTTTGGGAGTAATTTTTTGGAATGGGAAGTATTATTGATTTTTTGTTATTGTGATACCTCTCATTAAACTCAATAGCATTTACTTGAACTTTTTTTTATTGAGCATAATTACAGAGTTATAACGAACAATTTGTTGAGAATTGAATACTACATTTTATTAAATGTTCAAAATGATGTCCTTGGTCTTCTAAGCACTTTGTAAGTCATCTTTCTTCATCCTCGCATTACCAAGTTGTATGTACCAGAGTAGGGCAAAAATTTAATCAACGATTGACGAATAAATTTCTACTTCAATCGTTAATCGCAATTAACAATTAATCTCCTAGTTTAGTCGTTAATTGCGGTTAACGATTAAATACTTATTAATCGTTAATTGCGATTAACGACTGAATACTTATTAATCGTTAATTGGGAATAACGATTAAATTTCTACTTTAGTCGTTAATTGCGATTACATTCCTTTCAATTGTAATCGTCAATCGGATAATTGATTAATGGTTAACTGCTGGAACTTCGGTATGAAATATCCATCGGCATCAAAACTGTATGAATACTGAAAAAAATGTAAACTGAGTTTAGGTGTATTGTCATTTGGTCTACAATATAATACAAACTCTGTTTATGTGCTTTTATGTTTGAAGTTATTGTTCCTGGAAAGCTACGACCATCGAACCGCGTCTCTCTCTCTCTCTCTCCGTATTACAATTTATGGATAGACCGTATGGCGATTAACTTCAACAATTGATTCAATCAGTCTCCGATTTTTCGATGATTTCTTCTTTTAATCAATGATTGACGATTAATTTCATCAATCGATTGAATCAATCGCCGATTTTTCAATGATTACTTTTTTAATCGTACACATTAATCAATCAATCTTGATTAAAATCTTAATCGGTTAATGCCCAATTCTGGCATGTACATACATAGTTAGCTGCTAGATTGCTTACCTTGCCCGTAAACATAGTTGCAAAATCAATTTCAATTGTTAAAAAAGGAAATTCAAGTAAATGCTATGGAGTTTAATGAGAGGGGTATCGCAATAATCAAAAATCAATAATACTTTCCATTTAAAAAAATGTTGGAATCCCCTTTTCTCCGTTAAAAAATTACCTCAAAAAAATGTAATACATACTAAAATATTAGCCCTCCTTAATCATTTAATTAAAAAAAAATTAAGTCTTCATTAGATTCCGAGAAAACAGCTTGTAACACTTTGTCTGGTATGTACACCCTTATATACAGGGTGTCCCAAAAATGGAGAATCTTGAAAGGGTGGTTCCTTAGGTGATTTGAAGTAACTTTTTTCTTAGCGAAAATGTCCGCGTCGGCTTTATTAAGGAATTATTAACGAAAAATACGGACCAATCAGAGCGCTGCTATAGCGAACTGTCGCGCTGCCGTTGGCCGAGTCAGAGTCCGTCCGCTGTAGCCGCGATCTAATTGGTCCGTGTCTTTCGTTAATAACTCCTTCACAAAGACGATGCGGACATTTTCGCTGAGGAAAAAGCTAATTCAAATAACGTAAAGAACCCTCTGTATATGAGTTCATGACGATACGATTTTTCTTGATACCAATGATCCTATTGTTTTGATTCTATTGTGTATAAGCTCCTCGACCTTCAACACTTGAATTTTCATTTCTGATCTTTCGGGAATAATGATCACGACACTTTGAAACGGCCACAACTGTGTCATTCAAATCTTGTAATTGTATAACACAATTACGCGGTGGAAAATAAAGACAGGTCGCGATTGTTCGCGCGATCATTCCAGCTCCATTTCGTTCGATATAGGGGCCTTGCGTGCGATCGAACAAGAATAAACGAATAAAGTATCGCTCGGTCGTGGTCATCCAAAACAGAGCGTTCACAGCTGATCGTCGTGATAATTCCAATTCTCTCCGGTCTAGATCGCTTCAATCGAATTTAGCCGATCCGCAACGAGTTTCGTTAAAGCCGTTCTCTGTTTCAGACGGATCGAAGAACGCTGAGGATCGAAGAAGGCAGAAGCAGCGAAAAGATGAAATACAAGGTGAGGTTTATAAAACTACCACGAACATACCGTGTTGAGTTTCGAATTTCTAAAATCAAAAATAATTATAATCGCAACACGAAGTGATCTCATCTCCGCCGTTCAAATACATATAATATTCTTACCTCCGGCGAGTCGTTGAGCTTTCTTTCCGCCTCGGCTCGTCTCGGGGACACGTCGATTTGCATTAAACATCAGCTCGCATAAACACGACAATGAAACAACGCCTTCGTTTGTTCTCGGCCGGAGTTCCTTCGAGGTCGAGGATCATGACCGCGATCGCGATTTTCGGATAACGCGCTGTGTGACCTTAGATCGCTCGCAACGAGCCGAAGATGCAGAAAAGAGATTGCCGAATATTTTTTTATTCAGATCTTCATGTGGCATCAATCGTACCGATAATTTTACACGACTTATGCATGCACTATAGGGAATTCAATTTTGTCACAAAACCTTTAGCCTTCGAAGAAAAAGAAAGCCGTTGCTGTTTGTTGCCGATGTTATATTAATGTTTTCAGAGTACCACGCTTATGTATATTATTACCAGACTGCAGATGTTTACGCATTTTTTTCAATTCTTGTAGACAAATTTTAGGAAAGTGGAATTAAATAAAATCCTATTTTTAATAGGAACAACCTTTGTAGATTTAAAACAAATAAATATTCGATAGAATTTTGTATTCGAGCCATTTTGGAAAATTTCATAAGTCACAAATGCATAAAGATCCGCAATCTAATTATTACGTTAGTTGTGTCTCATTATGATTATCAATGTGTATTTTTTCAGATTTTTCGGATTTTGCGAACAGGTTTACAAAAATTGGAAATGTCCAACAATTCGAAACAAATGCATATTTCGTATTGTAGTTCTCGAGATATCAGTCTTATAAAAATTTAGTAATGAGATATTGCTGAAACCAATGTCCTTGATTTTTTTCAGAATTTTTTATGTGCATCGTAGTTGAAAAAAATAAAAGTCAATTTTGTCGATGTTTGTTTACTTGTTTGTAGATGTATTATGTAATATTGAACATTTTTCGTATTGAGAATATTCAGAGTAAAAATTCGTTGCATATACAGTGGGTGTAGAAAGTATTCGTACACTGATAAATTTCAAACAAAACTGTGAAATTGTTGTTTATTATCTATTTTTTCTGGAAACAATGAATATGTACATATTCTGAGATTTCTATAGAATAGATACAATGCAAAAAAAAATTAATTTTTTGACTAACTTGCAAATGTTATAAGGAAAAACAAAAAATCGACTGAAATACACCAGCAAATAGTATTCGTACACTTCTTAATTCGAACTGCGTAGGGAACAGTTCTTAATATAAACATACCATGTAAACATAAACAAATTGCGGTGTAAGTATGATTGATCTCCTCAGTATATTTAGAAACGTTGTTGGCATCAATAGCATTTCAAAATTCCGAATTATTCAAAGTTATCGTTGAAAAATGGGACGGAAATGTGCGGAAACAACGATAGCAGAAAGAAAAATTATTATTAACTTGCACAATCAGCGTAAAAATTTAGCAGAAATTTCGCGTATTGTAAGTAGACCTCGATCTACTATACAAAGTTTAATTGACAGGTATGGGCTACGAAAAAGACTACAAAATAAATCAAAAAGTGGACGTCCACGAAAAATCAATCAATACACTGGTAGAGTTATTATTAGAATGGTAAAGACAAATCCAAGAATAAGTGCAATAAAAATAGTTGAACACATTAAAAATAATTTAAACATTGATGTATCTGCTAGTACCGTGCGCAGTTTTATACGAAATTCAGGATATCACGGACGGGTGGCCCGTAAAAAGTTTTCCGTAAGTGAAACGAATAGAAAGAAAAGATTGGAATTCGCAAATAATAATGTAACTACACCAGTGGAGTACTGGAATAAAGTGATCTTCACAGATGAAAGTAAGTTCAACATTTTTGGGTCTGATGGACACTGTACCGTTTGGAGAAAAAAGAATACAGAATTGAAACCACAAAACTTAAAACCTACAGTTAAACACGGTGGAGGTTCAGTACTTGCTTGGGGCTGCATGAGTGCAGCTGGTGTTGGCTCATTAGAATTTATTGATGGAATAATGAACCACAGGGTCTATATTGACATTTTGAAACGCAATCTTGATCTCAGTGCAGAGAAAATGAATATTAAAGATGATTTCGTTTTCAAGCACAATAATGATCCGAAGCATACTGCGTATAATACTAGAATGTGGATACTACATAACACACCGGCGTATCTGAAAACTCCGCCACAATCTCCCGATATCAATGTTATAGAACACCTGTGGGATTATTTAGAACGACAGATCAGAAAACATGAAATTTCTTCAAAAGAGAGCTTAAAAAATGCACTGAAGGAAGAGTGAAATAAGATCCCACAACACGTGACCTCAAATTTAGTAAATTCAATGCCGAGAAGAATTGCAGCAGTTATAAAGGCCAAAGGCTATCCAACCAAATATTAATTAATAATTTTTTTATGTCACATTAATTTACATTAAGTTTTTTTTTCTCAAATTGTAAAAAGTTAGAAACTGTACGAATACTATTTGCTGGTGTATTTCAGTCAATTTTTTATTTTTCCCTATTACATTCGCAAGTTAATCAAGAAATTAATTTTTTTTTGCATTGTATCTATTCTATAGACTTCTCAGAATATGTACATATTCATTGTTTACAGAAAAAATAATAAACAACAATTTCACAGTTTTGTTTGAAATTTATCAGTGTACGAATACTTTCTACACCCACTGTACGGTAACTTAAAATCTGTGCTGCAGTGCTAATTTTTGCGTGAAAGTTTGAAGATTTTGCTATAGATGAAATAGGATTAGAATATCTAAAATATTTAGAATTCGATTTTATATATATCTGTCACATCAACCGCGACCTAAGATTTAAGGTACTCCTATATTTTAGGATAGATCAGTAGAAACAATTCTATAATCCGGTCACTATTTTTTTATGACTGCGTCTACCGCGCCGACCGCGCCAACCGCGCCAACCGCGCCGTGACTTCAATAGAGAGTCGAACATAGAGAAGCATGACAGTGGAGGGGGTAGGCACTGGTAGGTAAAGGAGCTTTTACTGTACTTACTAGCGAACGAATTTAAGACTCTACTGCGCATAAGACTCTAACGGAACTCGTTCATTGGCTAATCCCCTACTCGTACTTCGCCGATCACGTGACCATTGAGACAATACCGTGTGTTCGTAGCATTTAGAGAAATACTGAGAGATTAATATTGTATATATTGTGCAATATAGATTAATTAAAAGAAAGCGGAAAGATACAAGAGTAGCTATTTACATACGTCGAACCGCCACAGGTAATGGGGTTACGTTGATGTACAAACGTCAAACCGATTTGAGAGGTTAAGGCGATACAATTATAAATTTTTGTCACCTGATATATGAATATTAATGACGTAGTGGGTGATCTAGAGACTTTACAACATGGCTGACGCGCAACGACATGCGCGAAACAAGTGCCTTCTTATTTGGAGCCAAGTATAAAGGCATTTCAGCTCTTCTTATAAACCTCTTGTTTCTCTGAATTTACGCTGTAATTCCAAACTTTTGGCCGGTAGTGTATATTGCTGCAATTGCGATTGCATTAAGGAAATTGCTCGTTGATTCCGTTGAATCATTAATTCATTCCGCGATGTAAAATTTTCCCACACAATTTTCCTCGTTGAAGGTTTTCCTCATTGCATTTGATAACGTGGCTATTGTGGAAATAGACTAGAACGCTGACATAGTTGAAGACGGGAATATTCTGATCTGTTTATCCAGCATTCGTTCGACAGTTCTACGAATAATGTCTATAATAGATAATAATTATTTTTCTTGACCAAATAGTTTTGCCAGGGGTAGTATTTAGATCAACTATGACAATTTCGCCGCATGAGTAGAACCGACGATCACGTTCAAGGTCATCTCATCAATCGGTACGTTCCTTTTCTAGCTGGCAACACCGGTCATATGGATGCACACTCGTGGATATACTTATATGTATACAAATACATAGTATAGATATACAGGGTGAGGCACATGAGACTAACACCGAAAATATTTCCGTTGTTTTTAGTAATACAAGAAAATGTTTCAGGCAGAAAATGTTTGGTTCGTTATATTTTCCGATATTTCGAGGTCATCGTCGTTTTTTCAAATGAAACGACGTACTTTGATTAGTGTAACATTATATGTATATTAGAGTGTAGCATAACAGTATATAATATGTTGACTTTCAAATGACCTTCGAAGGAGTTACGACAAAACGTATTTTGTAAATTTTCGATATAGACCCACATAAAAAAATTGTAAAATGCAACTTTTAGTATTTTTTCTACAATTCCGATCTATTGCAATCTTTGAAAAAATTTCTTTTCACATCCTGTAGTAAACTAATTGCTCTAGCTTCCAAAAAAAGTTCAAATCGTATAGTACAATATTAAAAAAGTTATCGTGTTTTTTAGAGTGTCCGAATATTAATTCCGGCCACTGTATGTCACAGCACAGAACCGAGAATCGACATACATTGAGACTTTACTGTAGATAGAAAAATTAATTTCAATACCACTCCCATTGAAAGAATGTAATCTACTGACCCCGTAGTTTATTAGAGAAGAATCTGGTATGTTTTAATGTTCTGACAATAAACGACTTCTTTTGGGATAACAATATTCTTAGCTGTTGGAAAACACCAGTCCGGAGCAACTGCTGTTGCTGATAAGTTTAAATATTTTCTTGCCGGATCTACAACTCTCAGATGTTCAGCTTTCCGCATTATATTGTTGTACCAACAACCGCGGAAATTGTGAAACCATAGTCTCGATACATAAATTAATATCAGTGATCTAAAAATTACATAAATTAAAATGAGGATGCATTAATGCACGTAAAATAGTACTCGTGTACCCGTGTACTTAAAATGATGCGTACTAAAGTACGTGTATGTAAATACACGTTTAAAACCACGATCTCTAGTAGACAAAACAGTATAACTTTTTTATAATCGGACCAAACAACCTGACTTTTTTGAGCAATTAGAAGAATTGATTTACCAAATGACATGCAAAAAAGATTTTGAAAAAATTGCAATTGCTAAGAATTGCATGAGAAAGTAAAAGAGGAACCATTTATAACTTTTTTATTAGAGCCTATAATGAAAATTTAGAATATTCGTTTTGTAGATGTATGTTAGTTATACACATGCTGAAAATTTAATCGAAATCGGTTGTCGCAGAAAAAAACGACACGCATCGAAAGATGTAAGAATCTGTAGATTTTAAGCAGAAACTGACCAAAAGTCGCGAAAAACTATGATTTTCACCACATTTAACCACTTGTAGCTCTTGGTATGTTATTCGATTTTGATGAAATTTTCAGCATGTGTATAACTAACATAGATCTACAAAACATGTATTTTAAATTTTCATTAAGGACCCAAATAAAAAAGTTCTAAAAAATGCTTTTTTTATTTTTACATGCAACCTTGTAGATTGTAATTTTTGAAAAATCTTTTTTGCAGATCATTTAGTAAACCAATGCTTCTAATTGCTTACAAAACATCAGGACATTTGGTACAATTATAAAAAAGTTATACTGTGTCTTAAAGTGCGTTCAAATACTTTCGTGTATGACTTCCGATACCTTCACTGTATGTATCATTCCTATCAAGTAATGATTCAGCATCAATTATAATGGGATTTTCCAATGAAAATCTTATCGGGCCTGTTGCAAACGCATCCAAAGTAATGTATGTAAAACAGATCTTCCATGTTTGCACTCCTTGAAAATTGAATTTTACTGTCTCGAATGTGTATTTTTGAAATTGTTTTATACTCATTAGGTAACATGCAGTTAAGTCTCTTGATGACTTTCAGCAAATCGCAGAAGCTGTAGCTACTTTTGGTTTCTGTAATTGGAGTAACGAGTACTGGATTGATTGCAGAGTCGCCAGATTGAGATTTGTCTCCCCACTCTAACTTCCTCTTCTACGGTGTTATTCCTCACGTTTCTGCCGCGGCTCGGTCATGTGGTGCGTTCCATCTGTGTCGTGCATGTATCACTATGTCACGTGACTAATCCAGTACTGGCAGAGAGAGGGTAACTTTTCACCCTCGATTCGTGCTCCCTCCCCTCATAAGAAAGAATTGATTTTAATAGATTTAATAGATTATCTAAATAATTGTACTGCCATTTTACTACTTGAAAGCCATATTATCAATTTCTTAAACAATTCAGAATATATTCAGTTCGGCAGAAGAGAACAATTATTTATTTACAATTATTTGAATCCTGTTAGCTCTTAGTTCTAAATGAAATTCAATCGGAAAAAACTTATCAGAAACGCGCATTAGATATTAACACATTCGTCACCAGCTCATCTGGCTGGGTGAATGCCTGGTGCCGTTTTAATTTGAATACTACTGCTAAGACGCAACACTTCAATGATATAATACTACTTTTAAATTTCGAGTATACATACTTACATACATATAGTAGAAAAAGAGACACAATCCCGATACGAAAACATAAACACATAAAAATATTTAAAAATAGTCATTTTGAACTATAGGTAATTAAACATTTGTTGCATTTATTAAACTATATTTTTTAATTAATTTTCATTGATGTTTTTCATTGAAAACAAAATCGTTTAAATATAATTTTACACACACACAAACTACTTTTTACTTTCCAAATATGTATTTTATATTTATGTTTCATACATGTCAAGTTTTATGGAATACGTAAAATATAAATTCGAGAAGAAAGAAGAAATATTGAGAAGAAATTTAGAATCAAGAATGTATTAATGTTAATTTTTACAAATGGGTTAAAGGAAAAATTGTAATAATTTTATTTTAACAATATTATTATTATTTAATTATTAATTCCTTTATTTCGGGATCTAAATATTTATTTTTTTTTGTATACGATTTTAATTGCATACTAAATATACATATGTATAAGGATCGCTCGTTAAAAGTATTCTGTACAATATATGTATTTTATATACCCATATTTTGCTTTCGAAAATTAGTAACTGTATCCTACAAATTAATACCAATTAAAATGCGGATACGTTAATACATGTGTATTTAACATTAAACCTACCACAAAGGGTCAAATGACCCATTTTAGATTTTTTATTTGACAATTATTGAAATTGTAAAGGTACTTTCATGGAAATTTATTGAATAAATTTTTTGACTCTAGTATATATTATAGTAAAAATCGCACAAAATATACAGGGTGTTCATTTGAAAACTTCCCGGCCGAATATCTCGAGAAATATGAAAGATATTTAAAAAGTGTAAAACACATGTCCATGGATTTCGAGGGGGAAAGAGGGGGGCAATATCAGTTTTTTATTTGGGTGGTGTTTTCAAGGTCATTTGAAGGTCAACTTTGTTTTTTCAAATGGAAACTATATTTTTTATTATGGGATCTTATTGTACGTAAAAAGACCAGCAATTTTCGTAGGATACTTTTTTTATCCGCGAACTAGTTTCGAAGATATTTAAAGAGAAGTAGAGCGAGGCATATCATTGTGTAAAATTCTTTGACGCAAATCGTTGATGTTTTCCAGTTGTACTAGCAACTGGAAACAAACTGTACCGTTTGAAAACAAAATTGTCCTCTATTGATCTCTTGTTTATGTTGTCTGTCTTTCAATATAAGATTGTACTATTTAGTCAAGTGAATCATCGTAATAAGAGATACTATATCGTAGTACAATTAATTGTATAAAATGGTGTATTCTTTAGAAGAATGAGTAGAAATAATTTTTATTTATGAAGCTGATGAGTGTGCTCGTCGAACTGCTGCTACGTTTAATGAGAGACATCCTGATACACATGTTCCTCATACGTACGTGTTACAACTAGTTGCAAAGTTTAAGGAAACAGGATCGGTGACTTTAAAAAGAAACCAGCCACAATTCATAAAAGAAGCTGATCAATTCTGTTCAATCAGAAGCTGTTCAATTCGACAAGTTTCAATGGTAACTGGTGTATCAGTGGGGATGTGCACAAATTACTTAAACATAACAAGTTTCATCCTTATAAAATGCAGTTGCATCAAAAGTTATTGGAAGATGACTTTGACAGGCGGATTGAGTTTTGTGAGGAATTAACAAATATGATCAACGTCACTCCTAATCTAATTAAAAACATTTGTTTTAGTAACGAATGCACTTTTTTCTTAAATGGTGCTGTAAATCGTCATATCTGTCGTTATTGGAGTGACGAAAATCCACATCTTATTAGAGAAAGTAATACTCAATGGCCGGAAAAAATAAATGTTTGGGCAGGCATTTTAGGAAATGCTATTATAGGTCCTCTGTTTTTCCAAAAGAATTTGAATGGCAATCTGTATTTAAATTTTCTGGACGACATCCTTGATCCACTTATAACAGAAAGTCTTGAAAACCAAAGAGATGAAAACGGCCATTTTTTGTTAAATGAAGAACTTTTGTACTTCCAACATGACGGTGCTCCCCCGCATTACACGTTACCAGTTCGCCAGTGGTTAAACAATCGATTCCCACTAAGATGGATCGGTAGAAGAGGTGTTATTGAGTGGCCACTGGCCACCGAGATCACCAGATCTAACTCCAGTCGACTTCTTTTTGTGGGGACACTTAAAGTCTGTTGTTTATAAAACACAACCAGAAAGCGTCAACGATTTGCGTCGCAGAATTGTACAAGAATGTAGAGCTATTCCAACAGATACCTTCAAAAATGTTCGTTCAGAATTTGAGAATTGTCTGTATTATTGTTTAGAAAACAACGGAGAACATTTTGAAAATTTGTTATAGTTATAAAGAAATTACAAACTTTCTCGCAGTATAAGTATGACTCGCTTTACTTTTCTTTAAATATCTTTTCGTATCCTACGAAAATGGCTGGTCTTTTTACGTGCAGTAAGATCCCATAATAAAAAATATAGGTTTCCATTTGAAAAAACAAAGTTGACCTTCAAATGACCTTGAAAACGCCACCCAAATAAAAAACTGATACTGCCCCCCTCTTTCCCCCTCGAAATTCTTGGACATGTGTTTTACATTTTTTTAATATCTTTCATACTTTTCGAGATATTCGGCTGGAAAGTTTTCAAATGAACACCCTGTATGTGTATCCGCGTACTTAAAATCACACGTACTGGAGTACGTGTACGTGAAATACACGTGAAATAGGGATCTCTACTATTTACCAAGATTAACAGGTGTATTCGATAAATGAAATTTTCAAGTCATACTGGTTTTTGTCCCACTTTCGAAAAAAATCAACCACTTTCGTCGCCGCACTTCCTTCAAGAAGCACTCCGACGTCCGACGATCGCGATCTTCGTCGACTCTCGTCTACGATAACACTTTTGTTGTATAACTGGTTGTTGCTAGTTCTTTGACTATGCGCATACGTGCCGTGCAGATATGTAGGTTTGATTGCATAACGTACTGGTTGGTACGAAAGAGCGCGATTCAACCGCTGCTGATGATCCATGCATCGCGTCGCGCGACAACCTCCGCTGGACAGAGATTCGTTTGGAGGAGGAAATGGAGCATGACCGGAACTTTGTCCCTCGTTCATCGATGTCACGGTTGCTCCGAATCGTTTCGAAATATTCAACGATAGAACCACAAATCCGAACCATCGAGATGCTCGCGAGCAGAGACCGCTTGCCGTGATTCGCACAGTTTTTACTTTTTACGTCGTCGTCGAGAGTACAATGTTGGAATTGTACGTCGCGTTGCGCCGCGCGTTGATCATCCCAAACAGTATATACGAAGACACACGGTTGTAGTTAGTTATTCACAAGCCGACAGCTTCCTGTAACCCATTATAACGCAGCCCAACCATCCGAATATTCTGGTTTTGACGGTTGACTTGATTATGTCAGTTTTTTCTCTGGAGGACAAAAGAAGTTAAAATGTTGTGGTATCGTATAGACTTTTCTTCATCTTTCGAATTGATAGATAGTCGCTGATGTCATTTGCACATTCTTGCCGACTTGTTCTTCCAAGGCTGGTTTTCTATTAGCCAGAAAATATTGACCGAAGCGTCATTTAAATGCTTGTGAATACGGTAAAGTCTCAATCTAAGCCGTTTCTCGAATTTTTTAAATAAATTACAAGCAATATTTCTTATAGATAACAGCATCCTTAAGTACGAGAAATGTACTATTGATAAAAAAATAGACCAATATTATTAAATAGGATCTCCAGGGTATCAGTAAGAAGACGAGTCATTTTCACGGTGAAAAATGATGCTTATGAAATGTTCACATTTAAGCGCTTCTCTGACAAGAATTTTTAAAAAATTCGATTGATCTCGTCGTTTTTAAAAGTGCTGAACATTTACAAAGGGATATACATTTGAAGAAAGTCCATATGAGAAAGTTTGATTTTTTAGCAAACGAACAGCCAATTCTTTGATTGTGACCATTGTGCGCGCGGCTGAAAAATAGCGTATCGGTGAGACAAACTTCTTCATTTTTTACTTATTTTTAATGAAACTTTACCAATATATTTGCGACATTTTTCTGATTAAAATGACATCAAACAAGATACAATTTGGCTCATATTTACTGTACATATAAAGCATAATTTATAATTTATCATATATTTAACAAATCGTCAACTTAACATCTCGCAAATATGTTCTCAGGGAATTAGACTAGAATTTTGCAAATTAACGAAGCTACAGCTCGTTGAAGACTTTCAAACGATTTCATTTAATCAGAAAAATGTGGCAAATATCTTGAAAAAGGTTGTGTAAGAAGAAAATTGAAAATAAAAAAGTTATTATCGCATTGGTATTTTAAACAAGACAATAAGTTTTTAATTTTTGTCGACCGTCGCGGTCGCTGTTTCTCGTTCTTTTTCACTCGATATCCTCTTCTATGTCCCAAAGTTCGCTCCAAACAGTTAATTCAACCACTAAATATAGTTGAAATTATATCGTGTTTAGTATGGTTTTAATCAGAAAAATGCCACAAATAAATTGGCGAGAGTCTCATAAAAAAGTACTGAAAAATAAGAAAATTTTATAATTGGATTAATAGTGGTAGCAGTCAACAGATCAACAGATTATGCGTCATGTTTTGACTAGGGCTGTTACTTTCCTTCGAAGGTCGAAGATTCCGAAGCTTCGATTTCAGAAACTTCGAAACTTTGTAACTTCGAAGGTGATGAGAATCAAAGTTTCGAATTTCGAACCTCGGTAGTATTGTAAATTACTAGAAGATTGAAAAAAAATGGAGTTTCTTTTTTTTAATCTAATTTTTGTGTTAATATTTTTATTTATCAAAAATCGTGACATTGAAATTTCGGGGACTTCGAAACTTCGAAACTTCGAAGTTTCCTTCGTTCCTTCGAAGCTTCGAAGGGTCGAAGCAAGTAACAAAAGTACCAGCCCTAGTTTTCACTGCTCGGCGACCGAGGCAGCTCGAGTCGAAGTCCAGTGGAAGGGGTAGGCGAACTGACTTGGCACGTGCACCTCCGTCGCGCTTAGATTGGGATTTTACTGTAGTAGAGTTGCAGATAGACCAGTATCGATGAACTTCGCAACGTGTGTTAATTCAACTTCACGTAGAAATTGATCTTCTACCCCTTCGGACTATTATGAACGTATTTTGAGGTCTAGAGCAGGATTTCAAACCTAAATGCAAATCCACATATGGATTAATAAATCCTATGAATCGAATTATTGCAAACTTCAACACTCTTTATAATAATATTGATTTTTTAATGGATCATTGCACACTCTCAAAAGAAAATTACGCAGGATTAACTTACAATATCATTACCTTTATTACAACTGTTTTTGTGCATGTCCCTTCTTAGTTAATTTAGGTTAAGTCTTTGTTCCATTGTAAACATTTATGGAAAAGGACCTTGCTCCGTTTATAATAAATATAATAATAATAATAATATTATATCCGGATCGGATCGATCGCGTTACAATTGATGGAGGGAGAGATGTCCTCCGGCCGTGTTGACGACGCGATGGCGATCGACGTTGACAGACGCTTTCGTTTTTGCCAGGTGACCGATCCGGAGGACCATGACAGGGATACGCAGCCGGGAGAATCGAGAGGGAACAACTCGGTGCTTTCGTGGTAATTGGCAACATTTATCCATTCTTTTAAATTGAAGAGCGCGGAAGCGTATCAACCCCGAGCGGGTACGCAACCCCGTTCCCCCTTTTCGACGTAAACCGCGAACTTGCCTATGCGAATGGTTCTTTTCTCATTGATCCGAACAGGCAACACGATTCGGTGAACGAAGGAAAAAAGTCGAGCGGAAAGGACACCAAGCTGATGATGATCGTTGGCTTGTTAATCGTGACCGTGGTCGCGTTGGTTGTAACGCTGACCTTACAAGTAGCGGCTTTCCATAAGGAGGATTACAAAGAGATATGCCAGAGCGTAGAATGCGTCAAAACAGGTACCGTATCGTGCTGTTTCGTCGAAACCAAGGTTTTCCTCATTCTTCTTCCTTCCTTCCTGCCATTCTTCACCTCCGTCCGTTCGTGAGCAATTTTTTAACCACCGTTTACGTAACGACTGGCGATCAGCGATAAATAATCGTCGCACGGGTGAGTATAATCGAAAAGTAAAAGATTTTTTCTGTAGTTTAAAAGTCTGTGTAGTAGTACTTTATTTATAAAGTACCAGAGCACGTTTTTTTTTTGTTACAACCAATATTTAATACGCACTTCTGGCTGAGATACACAAGTTCAAAGTTGGTAGTTTTAAAAGATCTGCATTTTCAACCATAATTGAAATTATCTTTGGGAATCATTATCGCGCTATAACGCTAGTTTATCATTCTTGCTATTGTCGGGCATGTCCTAATTTAATATAATATTTTTATTTCATTGCTTTATTTTACTTTTTAAAGTTTTGGGAGATGAAAAAGAGAAATGTACATCAATTGTTTATCAACTGAGATCAAGCGTTCATTTTTTTTTTGGAAAAGAAACAGTTAAGGCTATTAAACAAGTGTATGTTTCATTTACCTGCGTCCTATTGCGACCTTAGGAGTTATCCTAGGGAAATCTCTAAGGAGAAATTTCTCCTTAGGAGAAATCCTAGACAAAACTAATTGTATTCGCAAATGTAAGGCATTGCCTCGAATGCAATATTTAACACTAAAATCTTACATTTTTCGCTATCTGAAGTGATCTGATAATAATCTATAACAATAATATACATCGAAAATATTCTATTAATACACAAATATTTGTGGAAATCAAATCATTTTTTCACACACCCGTCCGCCATTTTATTTTTTGTCATTTCGACATCAGATTCATATTCCACGGCACAAGAAATATGGGACTACTAATTTTCAAGAGAGTCCAATAATTTCTTGTGTCACGCATCCGTCATATTGAATCCGCCATTTTGTTTTTTGTAATTTTCACATCAGATCCATAATCAGCGACCCGAAAAACCCCATACAGTAAATGCTCAAATACTGTCCTACAGCCGTGTTCTGCATGGACAGTTTTCGCATAGGGACACTATTTTTGATTTATGACTGCGTCTACCGCGCAGACCGCGCCGAGCGAGACTTCAATAGAGAGCCGAACATAGAGGAGGACAGAATGAATGGCCGAAGCGTGTCGCCGACGGTGACTGTCCGCGTCTCTTTCTTTCCCATACGCTGTTCTTCCTTGCGACTGAAACTTTCACCGTCGATTAAACCACTAAATACAATTGAAACTATATTGTGTTTGGTCTTGTTTTAATCAGAAAAACGCCAGAAATAAGCCAGTAAAAGCCTATAAAAAAATAAGAAAAATTAAGAAGTTTGAACATTCGATTCATGGTGTCAATGTAGTGGTGTTCACACCGATATACCCAAGCCGACATCAATCGTCGCCGCCCTGCGGTGCGGCGCGGCGTTGACAGACAGTGGAGTGGGTAGGCACTGGACAGCGTGTGCGTAGATGACCCCGGACAGTATTTGAGAAATGACTGTAGTATCATTTTTGAATTAAATTGGAATACTCCTTCCTATTTTTGCCATGTTTTCGCGATTTCCGACCACTGTGTGCAGAGTTGGGCAAATTTTTATCTAAATAATAAATAAACGTGCGATTGTATAATTGCAAATATCAACTAAACTTTTTATTTAAATAAGTCATTTAAATGGTGCTAAAAGTGATCTATTTATCATTTCTTATTTGCAAATAAAAGATTATTTCTCACTTGGATTGAGGTGGAAATCAAACAAAAAATTTTTGGTTTTCTCTTATTTCTTGTATTGTGAGATCACTAGTATCTCACATTTTCAAGCTGTAAAACTTTTCAAATAATGCAAAACAGGCGATACATTAATATTGCTATCGTTGCTGAGGACAGTTGGAAAGAAAATTTGTTTAATGACTATAAATAATAAATAATAATTTAATATTATTAACCCTTAGCACTCGAGTGGTGACTCAGAGTCACCAGTAAATA
>CM052265.1:10168807-10184518 GCA_028455795.1 Lasioglossum marginatum | reverse complement strand
AAGATCGTGTCATCACTGAATGCAATAACATACTACCAGTTTTATTATATAATGTAAAAGAATCATTATTTTCTTGATTCAGAAAATGTGATGTAAACGGTCGCCACATTGAACCTTTTCTGTGAATAAAATCATAACATTATTATCATTATAACATTATTAAGAGAGTCGTGATTTCATAACAACACTAAAATTAAAATATCTCCTTAACTAATGGTTTTTCGATATTAATAGGTTAATACTTTTTGTAGAGAATATGAAGCTTCATCGATTGGTGCAGGAAAAAACATACGATTCCATTTAAAAAAATACCGATGACCTTCGTATCTCTTCTACGCGTCCACCTACAAAAAATCATATAGACATAAGGTGATAATATTTGGTGAATCACCCTGTATATATATATTTTTGTAAACTAAACATTTGAATGACTTTTACAGTGAATGTAGTAGAGGCTCTGCAAGAGTTTTGGCAAATGAAACAAAGTAGAGGAACAGAACTTAAAAATGGAGCTTTAGTTATATATGAATCTGTACCTGGCGCCAGCCCACCTTATGTATGTTACGTAACTCTCCCTGGAGGATCTTGTTTCGGTAGTTTCCAGAATTGCCCAACTAAGGCAGAAGCGCGTAGATCGGCAGCAAAAATTGCTCTAATGAATTCTGTTTTCAATGAACATCCAGCAAGAAAGATAACAGACGACTTTATAGAAAAAGCTGTTGCAGAAGCGAGAGCCAGTTTTGCCAAGCCTTCTGCAACATCCAATGGAGTTGGCAATCAAGCACAAGTATGTAATTTGTTTATTGGAGGACGTAGAGAAAGCGTTAACGTACTTTTGTTTGCAGGGAAGCGGAGATGAGAAAGAGGATCCAAACACAGGAATAGGTGCGTTTCGTTTTATGTTAGAATGCAATCGTGGAAGAACAATGTTAGAATTTCAAGAATTAATGACAGTTTTTCAATTGCTCCACTGGAACGGATCGTTAAAGGCAATGAGAGAAAGACAATGTAGCAGACAAGAAGTAGTCGCTCATTATAGTCACCGAGCGTTGGATGACGATATGCGTAGTCAAATGGCGTTAGATTGGGTTGCGAGAGAGCATGAGAGCGGTGGTGGTGTTGTTGCTATGGAATTAGCACTAGCTGAGAGAGAACTCGAGACAGCGCGTTTAGCTGGAAGAGAACTTAGATTTCCTAAAGAAAAAAAGGACATACTGATGCTTGCACACGCTCAAGTATGCCCTCAGTAACTTTAATTGAAAAATTACGCGATTCGAAAACATATGAGACTGGTCTTTTAAAAGCTGGTATTAGGGAAATATATGTTTTTTACTGACATATAATGTCGCTATACTGTAAAGTGCTTTATCGTTGTCTAGCATCGAGACACGTAAACAATTCCGTCCTTTTTATGAAGTATTTTTTGGTGATAATAGACTGTTATTGGGATAATGAAATATGACGTACTTTTAAGAATATTTTAAGTGAATAACTGCCAATATTCAAATCAAAATTATTCATAATTTGTACATACATACATTTTTGATACAAATTCTTGTCTTCCATTACTACTTTATGCAGTCTTTCTCATAATCATAGCATTACATACAAACGCTTGGTGATATATTGTGCTTGCCAGAGGAATAGTATCAAAGTGATTCGAGTATTTTGTTATATAGTAACATAAACTCATGTGGTTGTTGCATATAGAGTCACTATTCCATATTTTATATGTGCGTAACGTTCACGAAATGTGGGCACAATGACTGTACTGTGTTGCAGTTATATCGTAATTGTTTTAAGAATATTTTATTACTATCTTTAAATATTGATAAATATATGTTTTAATAAAATTTCGTAATTTTAAATAAGACTCGTTTCTCAGTCCTAACATTAAGGTTGCGTCGTAAGTTCAGGAGTAATTTCTGGCAATTTCATATCTTTGACTTCCTCCTCTTGCATAGGATGCGCTAGTACCTTGTCAATTATTCCAAACTCTTTTGCTTGATCGGGACTCATGAAAGTATCCCTTTCCATACAACCTTCTGCAAATAATACCGTATTGAATAAATCTATCTTAAAAAAATCTCACGATTCTTTATTTACCTATCTTCTGCAGATCCATGCCTGTATGTTTTACATACAAATCGTTTATCTGCTTTTTAAGCTTCAGAATTTCTATTGCTTGTATTTGTATGTCTGTGGCTTGACCAGACACTCCTCCTGAAGGCTGATGCGTCATGATCCTTGCGTTAGGTAACGAATGGCGCATGCCTTTTGCTCCTGCAGCCAACAATAAACTTGCCATGGAACAAGCTTGTCCCACGCACCATGTTGCGACAGGAGGCAGAACGTATTGCATGGTATCATATATACCAAGACCAGCTGTTACACTGCCTCCAGGTGAATTAATATACATATGTATTGGTTTTTTACTACTTTCTGATTGAAGAAATAATAGTTGAGCTACTACAACGGAAGACACATTGTCTGTGATCTATAAAATAAAACATGTTACAAATTCTTCGATGATAGTATGCTTGATTATATTATAAATAGTTTAACATGTTCCATACCACTGGTGGTACACACTGACATATTGATTAATGCACTCAAAAAATATTCAAATCTCAAAATTTAAGTAGAATAAATTTAACTAGAATATATTCCCACCAAAAGAATGAGGTATTACATAAAAAATATAGTATAGAACAAAGCAACTGGCCTTAATGAAAAATCACGCAAAAACGGCTCGGCACGGAACATGTTAACTATTATGAAAGCGCATATTGGAAGATGTACCGGTCCCATTAGGCAAATAATCCGTTCTTTTAAGAGACGCGAGTAGATGTCATACGCTCGTTCACCTCTTCCACTTTGTTCTACTACGACAGGTACAAAATTTAAATATCGACTACTGATCTTTTGAGCAGGAATCTACAAAATCCAAAACATTTTGAATTAATGAAAAAATTTCATAAATAATATTCTGCACATAACGAAGAGAAGTAATTCATAAAATATATAAGTATGGATCATACTTGTTAATCCTGAATTATACTCACAGAAATTTGTAGTAAACTGTTTATTCTTCTTAATAACATTTTGACACTTTATTGATTACAACTTACAGAAATCACTTATCTGTGGCAACACGATGTTTAACATAACAAACTAACAAATAAATGTGTCAGAAATACTTTGTTGATGAAGTGACAAATAAAATGTAACCTAAACAAAAAGAATCAATTATCAAGTTGTTAATCAGATGATATCAACAAAAGCACATTTTGGCAACAAGTCAATGATAACGATATATTCATTGAACTAAAGAATGCGGTAGAATTTATTTTTGACTTTAAGGTATTCGGTATTTTATAGGTTAATTTTTTTCTTTTTCAAGACCCCTTTTTTGTTTATTTATAAAGAATTTTTCAAATCAACTTATTTTTTATATAAGACTTCCTATTTAAATAAATCAAAATACTCAACTATGCTAAACAAACTCTTTATGAAACGTGCATTAACGCGAACTTATTTAAAGCGTGCGGAAAATAGTAAAATTATTTATAAAATACATTATATTCATTTAAGTAATAGAATTAATTTGAAACTAATTCATTGATTTCAAAACACATACTCAATGTGCACTATATACACAAGACGCACCTCAAAATGTGATTTCTTGTGTATTTGTAAAATATGTACATGTGATCGAAGCTTTAATGTTTTCATGATCCACAAGAAATATACATTTTCATCGCAGATTGAATTAAAAATTAACATAATTATCAAGGTGTGTTGTATATATTCATGCAATTAATATATGTTTGAAAATTCAAGTGCTGTTAACAGTTATTGACGAATAAAATTATATTTCCATTATTTAGGTTAACGTAACCTCACATTATTTTAATCTATGTATGTAAGTTTGCACGAATTGAAATAATAAAACATTTGAGTGTGTTTCAAATAACTATAATTCAATCTTTTCAGGTACAATGAGTACGCTGTCATTATTCAGGAACATATGTCAAGGTGTAAGTTCTATCGCACCCAAGATTCTTTCGGTAGGCCCAAGCATCGCAGCTCGTACAATGTATCACATGATTACTAAACAATGCACAAGTAATTTAACAAACACATTTAGTAACAAAATCGCCTTGGGAAATTTCCTTCAAGTAAATTTACTTCAGCCATTTATACCTATGTATAATATTACCTGTGGCTTAAAGATGAAAACAGTTTTACATAGAAGATGCCTAAAATGTCGGATAATATGGAAGGAGGATAGAAAATATGTAATGTGTAAAGCGCATCCACGACATAATCAAGTGGAAAGGAAAAAGAAACCCTATAATACTTGGATAATAACGTCTGCCTCGCAGAAACCAGTACGTGACTGGTAGAGTAACAATGTACTCAATAGATGCTATTCGTATTGTATACAAAAATAAAATTGTTTTCAGGCCAATCAAGTGTTTAATATAATTCTTATATTTTGATACAGATACACGAGTTTCCACACTCAGTTTATTTAGGACTTTAATATTACAACATACTGTTATAATTTTTAACTAAATTACAATATCACAGAGAAACAACATATTGCTTGGATTCCTTGATTTAGCATCTGTATGTGCTAGATGCTGTAAATAAAATAATTTTCATTTTAATTTAATCGCAAGCACATTTTTGAATATATATGTACATTCTAAGGAAATCATTATAAATATCTTACTATAAGGAGGACAGGTATAAGCAGAGCGAACGTTACGTAATGTTGAAAATGGCTGATATTTATCGCAATATAATAGATGAGATGAACAACCGCTATAAGGAGCACGAGGGAAATTAGAAAGAACTGCATACGGAGCACATACCGCAGAATAGCTAACCTGTGAATATAGTTACATTTACCAACTAAAGCTCGTTACGAAGGTCTTGTAGAAACATATACATATAAAACTATCAGTATTGATTTATATTACTTACTGTGCAAGTTTTGGAACTGGGATCCACAAAAATTGTCGGAGAAATTACCGATGACAGACAGGTTGAACAATTTACATTTAAGCTGCATGGTTTTGGAAAAAATAATATTTGGTGTTTTATTGCTATTTTATTTACGATAAAGCAAAATAGTTTACTTACGACATGTTTGAAATGTAATGTACGATTCTTAAACAAGGATTTTGATTCCGAATTATTTGAATATAATATAATTCGCGCAGAGTATGAAAACACTAGACAATCTAATCGCAGACATATGTCATTTGTTATATATCCACATCTATTTTATAATTAATTACAAAAAAAATATCTGCATTTTCAAAAGAGTATCGTAGTATTATTATTATGGCAGTACTATTTAGAGTAGATTTTTTTACTTTATTTTAGATTGTAAGTTAATAAACTTCATTAACTGAATCGATTGAAATTTCTTTAATATCCCACAATTACATAATTATATATAAACGCAAACAAATCACGGATGATTTGGTAAGGGAAACGTGAAAATCACCATGCTTGGTTCATTTGCATTGATCTCAGACCACCCATTTAATTTTTCCTCTGAAACTTCTTCCCATCTATCTTCTTCTACCTGAGATAGGCCACTAGACCATACCTACAAGAGTGCAATTATTGTAGTACAGAGTGTTTCAAAATTATATGTCTTGACCACTGTAGCGTGATTCTGCTCCTCTGCATCGCTGGAGATACAGTAATGTCCCATTCTAAGTCGATTCTCGGTTCTGTGTTGTGACATATATCGGAACAGGACACTATTTTTTTGTAGCTTCGTCGACCGCGCCGAACGTAGAAAAAGACAGCATGTAAACACAGACCGCGCGGCCGAAGGCGCAACAAAAAATAGCGTATCGATGAGATATACTAGTAGTATACAATACTAGTGCAATTTCTTTATTTTTTACTTATTTTTAATGAAATTTTACCAATATATGTGCGACATTTTTCTGATTAAAATGATACCAAACAAGATATAATTTGGTCCATATTTACTGTATATGTAAAGCATAATTAGCATTTAGCATATTTTCACATAAACAAGTTAACATCTTGAAAATATGTTCTCAAGGAATTAGACTAGAATTTTGCAAATTAACGAAGTATAGCTACACTCATTTTAATCAGAAAAATGTGGGAAATATCTTGAGAAAGTTTGTGTAAGAAGAAAATTGAAAATAAAAAAGTTAGCATCGCATTGGTATTTTAAACAATATAATAAGTTTTTATTTTAATTTTTGCCGACTGTCGCGGTCACTGTTTCTCGTTCTTTTTCACTCTTCTATGTTCTAAAGTTACTCCATACCGTCAATTAAACCACTAAATACGGTTGAAATGGGTTATATCGTGTTTAGTGCGATTTTAATAAAAAATGCTACAAATAAGTTGCTGAAAGTTCCATAAAAAATAATGAAAAATAAAGAATTTTTGTAAATGGATTAGTAGTAGTTCACACCGATATACCCGACCCGGTATCAGCCCGGAGCCAGCTCGACCTTCATGGCCTCTCGCGGAGTATGCCCCCCAGTGGAATGGGTAGGCGAAGTGACATAGAACAGTCCCCTACGCCGAACTTAGAATGGGACAAAAGTCTCAAAACGTCGCCTGTCCTCCTTTTAGAAAGTTTCTTAAGGGAGGTACAGGACAATAGGGATGCTACGCTGACCTGGCATTTTTAGCTCTAGCTGAGTAAAAGGACGGATGAGGTTTTCGAACGGTTACCCACCGACTCTGCGTACCAATCTGCAGGAAACATGTGATTGTCATAAATTGTAGCGGTCCTTCTCGTATCCTGTTTTTCGTCTAACCGTCCCTTCGTTTTCGTAAACGTGCTACAGCGTGCATTTCGAATTTCGACACGCATGATGCCCTTCCTAAATTCTTCAAAAAAATCTTGCGGAAAATCAGTATCGTTCGAGCCGCGGTAGAGAGACCATCTCCAAAGACTTGTCAATTCAAAGCTTATGGTTGCTATTAGGTGTATTTTTGATAATGATATTTAAACTAATCACTAGACTACGGATCTTTATGCAAAATGAAAGTTGGCTGCTGCTATTACAAGGGACAGGAGCCAGACAGATATTTGATTCTTACTGTAATCATTTTGACAAGTTGAAAATAATACATTCTTGTATGTTTTTAAATTATTTTAATCTCTCTACTGTCTTAAAATGCACATATTTATTTTTGCTACAAATGCAGGAAATCCGCAGTCTAGTGATCGAATTAACTGATTGTTGTGATTTGTGCAGCATTACAAGGGATATGGCAATTGTTATTAGTGCATAACTATGTGTTGACAACTGTGAACAGTGATCGTGAGGGTGCAAAAATTTCAAGGCATCTTTGTGAAATAAACATACGATTTATTTATCGATTCGAAAGTGAAAGTGAAAGTCTGGATCGTTGACATGACCGCGCATCCCTTAGGCCTTAGGCTGTCGTATACCAACTATGTATCTATCACCAGCTGTGCAGTTCGTTGACCTGGCCGTACGTCCCTTAGCTTTCGGTACTGCCGTATACCTGAAGACATCTGTGCAGTTCGTCACCGTAAAGTTTCTCGCGATTACATATCTCGTAAACTAAAGCCGATAGGCAAAAAGTCTAACGAGAAATATTGTTCAGAATAATGGTCTTGACAACATATCCAAAGCTCATTGAAATCGGACAAAAGCTAGTACATCGGTTCCATGGATTTACAAGTAAAGTTTCTCGCGATTACATATCTCGTAAACTAAAGCCGATAGGCAAAAAGTCTAAAGGGAAATGTTGTTCAGAATCATGGTCTTGACAACATATCCAAAGCTCATCGAAATCGGAGATACTCGAGAAACTCTTGTTTGTTGCGTACCGCCAACGCTCGCCTGCCGGCTCGCCAGGCAGCGGGCGTCTAGCTCGCGCTCTGATTGGTCCGTGTTTTTCGTTAATAACTCCTAAACAAAGCCGCGGACGCCATTTTTGCTTTGGAAAATGTCGCTTCAAATGACCCAAGGAACCTCCCATTTCCGGCTGTCGCTATCGTTTTGGGACACCCTGTATAGGAATCGTATGAGGCGTCTGTTCATGACCGACTTATTCTACTTCTTAAGAACGCTAGGTACGCGAACGATTGTTAGTAGAATCATCCCCTCCACATTTATACCATTGTAAGGCACCCTGTAGACATATGGAATAAAATAGTTGACGAGTCTTTAAAGTCGTTTTTTACAGGTTTTGCACTCCAAATTCACCCTTTTGCAAGTCAAATACACCCTTTTACAAATCAATTTCAACCTTTTACAAATAAAGTATTTTTAAGTACTTAAGTTTTTATAAAAAAAATCAAATGTAAATTAATTGTTAAGAAATTATAAATTTTATTTATTGCGAAGATGTACATGAAATACTTATTTATTTATTTATTTCGGCTTCGCAGTCTAGAAATGGACTTGGTTTTACATTGCTAACACACTCACTCATTTCCATACCGCACATATACAAAGTATATTCCTATATCCCTACAAACACTATATACATTTTTGTTTCACCTATCCTACATTACATGTGAATATCTTTGGCCTATTGCTCATTCATAACTTCTCTGTGCTTCGCTTCTATCATTCTCAGCCAACCCACCACTCCCTCCCCTGATCTGCCCTCAACTATTTCCTCCTCTCGTAATTCGCTGCCCTCTCCTACCGAAATGTCTCTATCTCTCTTCTCTCCTACTCTCCTAACTTCAGAGCCGCCTAGCAAACTACTGAAGTGTTTTTCCCACTCCTTTTTGTTTATATTTCCGCATATATCGCTTCGTTTTCTTCTTATTTATGTAACCCCAGATTTCCTTCTCAGTTTTTGTGTTTCTTATCTTCTCAATTTCCTCTTCCTTTTTTTTTCTTTCTTTTCCCTCACATAATTTTCTGAAGCTTGTCTTTCCTTCCAAATACTCCTCTCTTTTGATTCCTCCACCTTTCCATTTCTTATATAACGCCTTAACTTTTCTCTTTTCCCTTCCTACATTCCTTATCCCACCACACTCTGTATCCCATCTTTCTTTCCTTTATTTTGATACTTTTCTTGACTATACTTTCACTTATACCTTTTTTCAACTCCATCCAGCTCTCCTCTACTCCGCTTTCTACCAGCTCTAACATCTCTAAATTGCTTTGGTAACGCTCCACATTCTCTTTTTCCCAGCACATAATTTCCCTAGCTTTGCTCTTCTCCGCTTGCCTATCCTTTCTGCGACTCTTCGGAATTCGGAAGGTTATACAAATAGGCATGTGGTCTGATTCTATTCTACTCTCGATTTCTAATCCTATAATTTGTTCTAGTCCTGCCGTATTGCTTATAGCGTAGTCAATGACCATAGCCCCTCTGCATCCCATATAGGTGTACTTGCCTTCTTCATCCCCTTGTATGTTTCCGTTAGCCATGTGCCATTCCCTATTCTCTATTAGCTGTAGAAGCAATTCTCCCTCCTCGTTACTTCCTGTGTCCTTCGACTTCCTTTTCGTCTGATCTTTCCTTCTCTCCCCCAGATACCAATCTCCTTTGCTACCAGTTCTTGCGTTCATATCCCCTGCGACGATCAGCAATTCCTCCTTCTCCACCTGAACCAATTCGTCGATCCGTTTTTCAGTTTTCCTCATTCCGTCTCTGTTATAGACTGTAAGTATCTTCCAATTCTTTCCCCCCACCTTCAGTTTTCTTTCCACTACATCTGTTACTTCCGTTTCTGCCTTTCCCGCAAGCCACTCGTTCCTAACTCCTGTAATTATTCCTCCTATTGCCCTGCCCTTCTTGTATTTCCTCTTTGCGAATTGGCATTTCCACTCAAAGTCTGACGGCAACTTATTCTTTATTCTTTCCCAACCTTTCTCTTCCAACCATGTCTCGGTAAGACCCACAAACTCGAAATTCTGAATATAATTCCAAAAATCACTGTCCTTATTTGAGATTCCTGCAACGTTCCAAAAGATCATTTTACCTGTTCTTTCCCCTTCGTTTGCCCTTTCTTTACTAGTGTCCTGGCTGCTCCACCGATTTATTGAAAATCCTGATGTCTCCTTTTGACCAGTCTCTCTTTTATCTTATCATTCCATTCTATCCATCTTCCCTATACCATTAACTTCTGGTAACCTACTCTCGCACTTCTTCCTTTTTTCCTTTCCTCCCTTGCAGCCACTAGAATTTTACCTTGAATTTCTCTCTCTGCTTTGATCAGATCGTGGTTTATAAAAACTTTGTTGCCCCTCAGCTTACTTTTCCTCTTCATTACTTCCTGTTTTTCCTCCCAGCTCTTTAGACCTACTATTATAGTTTCCTTTCCTTGCGGACCTACTACTCTTGCCCACAGTACGTCCACACTTGTCTGTAATTTCTCTCTAAAGAAATTCCCGACTTCTTCTTTTGCTCTCTCCTTGTTTATCATTAGTCCCTTCATTACCACATTATTCCTTCTGTCCCTTCTATCTTGCCATTCCATCATTCTACTCATTCTTCCTACCTCTGTGTTCTTGTCTTCTATTCTCTTTTCCATAGATATGTTATTATTGCCGTCCTCTCTCTCTCCAAAATGCCCCACCTTATCCTCGAGTTGCTTAACTCTTTCCCGCAACTTTTCCCTCTCCTTCTCCCAACTTACCTCCTTCTCTCTCATCATCTTTTTTAAATCTTTCACTTCTCGTTCTATTGCGCTATTGTTTTCTCGCATTTCTCCCCTTAATCCCTGTACCTCCCCTACTAAGCTTGCTAGGGCAGTTAATATCTCCGATATTTCCCTTTTTTGCTGTTTATCTCCTTCAGCTTCCTTCTCGCCTTGCACCTCTGTCCCTCGCTCATTCTCCTCTGCAATATCCGCCGCTCGACTACTCTCCTCCCCTACTTCCTTCTCAATTTTATTCAAAAACTCCTCTATCGCCTCCTTATCCTTACCGTTTCCATTCCTTACTACTTTATCCGCGTTTGCGGGCCGACCTCTTTTCGATTTTCTGATTTCGTTCTTTACCGGCGTCCTCGCTACCAACGGGATCGGGTTTACCGGTATCCCTGTTTTATCGGCCGCGCCGATCGAATACTATACTTTTAAAAATTTTTTCACACGCTTGAATCGTTGGAAAAATTTGCAGAACAAGGAGATGAGTGTCTGATATATTTTCTAATAATTATTTTAAATTATTATTTAAGAAGAATTCACACCAAGTGGCAGGAACGTTTCCTATTTCCACGATGTCTTAAAGGAGAGCTATCGGTAGTTCGCTTAGAGAAGCCGTGGGACCCATGGGGTCCTTTTTCCCGTGTTCATACAGCAGGGAGCCGTCAACCCGAGCTCGAAATTTATGGGTTTTGGCTCGGGCTTGCCGTGGCTTGCCGCGAGTATAAACTCACCCTAAGGGTGCGCTCATACAGCGGCGCCGGCACCGGGCGCCGGAGCCAAAAGTCATAAATTTCGAGCGCGGGTGACGGCTCCCTGCTGTGCGAACACGGAAAAAAGGTTTCCATGGGCTCCCCACTCTTTTAGGCGAATTATCGATAGCTCTCCTTTAAGACATCGTTGTCCCTATTTCCATGATCCCTTTTTCCCGTGTTCGCACAGCAGGAAGCCGTCATCCGCGCTCGAAATTTATGACTTTTGGCTCCGGCGCCCGGTGCCGGCGCCGCTGTATGAGCGCACCCTAAGGGTAACTCGCTTCCAATCCACCCTACGCTCTAGCCCTTGGTCCCACGCCAATCCTTCTTCTACCTCCCGTTCCCCACCCTATGCTCTTTCTAGCTCAACTTTTCATCACTCTACATCTACTCTTACCGCTAATTATTTCGCTTTTTATCACACTTCGCTCTCACACAACGCTTACACTTACACGTCCTCTAACCAAGTCCCATGAAATACTTATTTAAAAGTAATTACCAATTCATTAACTTTGTAATGTAAGACAATTGTGTGTAGATATGTATATTCACTGTAGCCATTTTTTGATTAATAAATTTTAAAAATGAAAGTACGTATATATGTATTTATTCATGTTTACGTGTGTCTAAATAAATCTACAATTTAATCTAAATAAATAATTAATTTTAAATATTCTTAATGGGTGTGAAATTGATTTGCAAAGGGGTGAAATTGATATGTATAAGGTTAAATTTGACTTGCAAAAGGGTGAATTTGGAGTGCAAAACCTGTAAGAGAACGGTTGAATTAAGACCTATAGTTCCTTTGATGCTTTTGTCGCGACGGGTACTATAGGATGCAATAAGAAAGAATTTTGACCTTGGGAATTAAGGTCAATTTTGCGGTCACTTTTTGTAACAATTCTCCACCTATCTAGAGGTACAGCATTACGCTATAGTGGTCGCGACATATAATTTTGAAACACCCTGTCCATTCTGAACACTCAGCATTCTATCATCCATAGAAAGGAGCTTCATAAATAAATGACGAAAAGAACCTTTTCGAAATGGAGTGCCCACGCGTAAATCATTGTGTTCTCGACCTTCAGGCAGACTTTTTTCAATCGTTTCAATAGCTTCATCGCTGTATTTCTTCGAAATTTGATCATGTAATAATACGCTTTCAACAGCATGCATCTGCAATAGTACGAAGTTATTTTGTAATGTTTAATTTTTCAACAAGACCAGTACTAGATTTGTTATTTTTTTTTACTAAATTATAACGCGATCATTCCCACCTGGGAATTATGATTTTAACAATCTTAGTCGTCATCTTCATCTCTCTGAACATGCCTTTTATCTGCGACAGAGTAGTCGCTGCATCGACGTTCCTGCAGTTTAATTTGTGCACTACACAAAGGTACAATAAGTATTTAGTAATGTTCACCCAATATTATTGCAAAGTGACCGGGGAAGTTAGAATATAGGTACCATAAAGAATAAGTAAACCCTCGAGTCTTTTCAAGGCAGTAATAGTAGCTGCTACTATATGCTCGTCCATTATTGGCGTTTCGGTCACGCTTTGTCTCTCCCAGATTTTAGAAGCCTCCCATTGTCCTGTTCTGATACACCTGAAGAATAATTTTTCGACAATTACATCGGACGCACAGCAGCAAAAAGAGAGCGAGGCAGATGATCCATGATCGCGTACCACAGCCACATGGAGATGAAGTACCGTCTTTCCGCTTCAGGGTCGTGTAGGCTGATTATCGACTCACCTTCCCGGAGATAGTACTGTTCACAAGTTTTGAAGGAGAGAAGCGTGATTCCAGTGTCCAATCGTAGATCGGCGCAAAGCGCGTAGTACCAGGTGCGACCAAATTTGTCTTGATCGTTTTTGGACTCAAACTCTACGATTTATAGCGTCTCAAACAAAGTGAACTCTTTTGTAAGGAAAATCAACATTCTATGCTTAACGTAAATTCTCTATAGACGCGACAGCCTCGGGGGGATTTGGTCGCATTTACCGTACAGGGTAGCTATTTTTGTTATCTTCAAAGGCCGAGCCGAACATAGAAAAGGACCGCGAGGCCGAAGCGACTGCGACTCTCTGCGTCTCTTTCTTTCCCATACGGTGTCTTTCCTTGCGCCCGAAACGTTCACCGTCAATTAAACCACTGAATACAGTTGAAGTTATATCGTGTTTGGTATTATTTTAATCAGAAAAGTGCCATAAATTCACCACGTGAAAGTTTCATAAAAAATAAGTGATAATAAAAGAGATTATATTTTGCTATTACATTGTGATGACGCACGAGCCTTTGAACTGTGCCGACGACTGCGACTCTCCGCGTGGCATTAGTAGTGGTTCACACCGATATACCCGAGCCGAGATCAGATTACATAGTGGAGGGGATATTTTTGTTGCGTTTATCGTATACGGCCTTGTTGCGTCTATAGAGAATTTACTGTATCTCGCTTCCACGATGTCGAAGGAACGATGCTATGGACGAGCTATCTCGTTACTATGATTTCGTCGTACAATGCTATGGACGAGATATCTTGTGTATTTTTATTACTCGTATGAAGTGTTTTCTTTGTAAGTTGGGCACAAGTAATCGATTTTGAAAACATATCATCGTTGGTCGAAAGTACTTAAAGATGATACATATTAAATACTCCAGATTTGACACAATTAATGTTTTTATCGTTTATTTTGTATGGAATGCTTGAAATGCATAAGTGTGATGGAACAATTTTTAGAAATATCTGGTTTCCTGCCGCCAGCCATTATTTTTTGCGAACTACACATTCTATTGATGGATGAGATTTTTTTCTGTCGGTTCTATTTTTGTATATTAGATTTTCTACATTGACTACAATTATCCCTCTGCATTCCATACAAAATAAGGATAAAAGCTCTAATTGTGTAAAATATAGAGTATTTTATATTTATCATCTTCAAGCACCTTCCAACTATGACATGTCTTGAAAACACTTCATATCCATAATGAAGATACATGAGATATCTCGTCCATAGCATTGTACGACGAAATCGTGGTGACGAGATATCTCGTCCACAGCATTGTACGACGAAATCGTGGTGACGAGATATCTCGTCCACAGCATTGTACGACGAAATCGTGATGACGAGATATCTCGTCCATAAGATCATATGTACGACAGCATGGTGATGATATCTCGTCCATAGCATTGTTTCTTCGACATTATAGAAACCGATATCTTGTCCATTGTAGTGAAAGGGTTAATTACCCAGTTCTCTTAACTGAGAGATCGCCTCCGAATGGCGAGAGGATAGCATAAGTAGATGAACCAAACGAGGCATGATTAGCAGCTTCACGAACGTGGATCTGATCGTGGCGGCCATTCTGCAGCAGATGAAGCCGATTTTGATCGCCTTCGTGATTTGCCCGTTCACCCATCTGGAGAAAAATATTCCCGCATAAAGCTGGGTGATCATGTTCAATTCCTGGGCTTCGATAGCGTTTCTGCTTTGTCTGCAAATATCGAGGCCGTTCTTCTCCAAAGATGGTATAATAGCTCTGGAAATTACAGAATTATTTTCCTTCAAGCCAGCGTTCGGAATTACAGTAAAGTCGCGATCTAGCTCCCTGAGGATCTCCACGATCATTGTCCCTTCGTCTACCCCTTCCACTGAGGGAGGGGTGGTGGGGGGGGGGGGGCATCCCCACGAGGGGTAGTGTAAAGGTGGGATCTCCTTTGCGCGTCTGGACGCAGCGTTTTGTTATCCCAGTGCCTTTTATACTCCATTCGTCATATTTCATCAGAACTGCGTCCAGACGCGTGCGTCTCCGCCAAGAAACAATACCGCATTATCCTTTCGAGGAATATTCTAGAATATTTTACGATTATGTTTTGTCAATCGTGGCCTCCTCAACGTTGCAAGCAAGCGTGTACTGGGTGACACAAATCCCTTACAATAGGATTATTCCACGCGAAAACAGACACTTTTTGCAGTAAACTTTCGGATTTTTTTCTAATTTAAATATGTTGTAGTCTTTAGTGATCTATGAACAAATCTCAAAGGATTTTTCGACGTCTTAAAAATGGTTGATTTTACAATGGTGTAAAAAAGCGTGTTAACCTTTTTCCAGTAAATTACAATGTCCAACAAATTCAAACTTTTTTTTGACCTTTCGATTCTCACTATGCGATTCTTATAGTTTTTCGCGCTGATTCCGAATCTGGCCTTAATTTTTCTCCTAGATGCACAGTTTTTGAGAAAGGCTATAGCCGGGTTTGGTAGTGAAATTCGCCCCCGGCGGGATT
>CM052265.1:10134254-10168707 GCA_028455795.1 Lasioglossum marginatum | reverse complement strand
GTTTTTCGATTTTTCTCAATAACTACCCTTACAGATGAGATATGGGGCTGAAACTTGGCAGAGAGGGGTCTTTTTGGATAGGCTATCGAATAGTCCAAGCTCGATTAAAATCCCGCCGGGGATATCGGATACCAAGCCACATATTAGGTGTCATTTTCAGATTTTTGAAAGTGGATTTCAGTGGCCGAAAGAACTCCAAAAATATTTTTCCGAAAAGTTATTTTAAAATAGTCTAAACATAGATAAAAAATCTTTTTACAATGGTTTAACAACAATCATATGGATAGGAAGCGAAAAAACATCTGATTAACTTAGAAAAAAAAATTGACCTGACCGGGGTGCGTACCTGGTCCAAAAAGTCTTCAGCAGTTCCGCAGTCGGAGACCATAGCCGCTGCACCAACCGGCGCCGTTGAAATTACCTTCGAAATATTCAAATATATGCACATAGTATTATTTTCGTTTTTTGTACTACGCAAGTTTTAATGTCTGGAAGATGTTTCTCTGAACGTAGGAATGTTTGATATTACATAATATATTTTTAAGATTCAGAAAAAATAAGTGTAACTTAGGAAAAATGCCGAAGAAAGTGGTTTTTATTTTTTTCAACATTGTTGCACCACTCACAAAAATCTGAAAAAAATTGAGCATAATACTTTTGATAATATCTCATTGCTAAATTAAAATTAAAATTGCACCTTTTAGATTTCTATATGAAATCTGCATTTTTTCGGTTTTTTTCGTGTTTTTCATTTTTTACAGCCAGAGTTTGCAACGGAAAAATCTGAAAATGATACCTAATATGTGGCTTAGTAGACTTACCGAAATGTGTCAGATTTTTTTCAGAATTTTTAATTGTCAATAAATAGGGAAAATGGGCCAAAAACTGGTTCTTCGATTTTTCTCAATAACTACCCTTACAGATGAGATATGGGGCTGAAACTTGGCAGAGAGGGGTCTTTTTGGATAGGCTATCGAATGGTCCAAGCTCGATTAAAATCCCGCCGGGGGCGAATTTCACTACCAAACCCGGCTATAGCCTTTGAGTTTGAAAAAAAAACATATTTTTTGACTTTGAACAAAGATTGTGATGTTATTATAAAAGATATTGTATTGTTCTTTACAGCAAAAGATTCTCTAGATTTTTCCGAATACAGTGATGTGCAATAGTAATACATTATGATTGTTTAAACATGTTTAAACAATCATTAAAGACGGAGAGGCACCACTTTTGCACCGTTTTTTGATGATATTTTCTAATTTATCTGAAAAAATAAAGGTCCAGCGGAAAATCGAACTACACCACGCGATAGAGCAGACTTTTATCTTGAGAAACCACTCTTTCAAGTTTCGAACGTTGACGGTTTTACCGAACCAGAAAGCAAAATATCATCGTCCGACACGAGCCGCCGGCAGTGGTGTCCTGCCACTAGCGCGATCGTTCGTTGGGATACGGCGCGGCGCGGCGAACGCCCGTTATAGTGGTGAGCATCACTGGCGGCAACTCATGTCGGGCGAAGATATTTTGTTTTCTGGTTCGAAGAAAACGTTGACGTCGGTAATTTTAAAGGGTGGTTTCTCAAGATAAAAGTCTGCTCTATCGCGTAGTGTAGTTCGATTTTCCGCTGGACCCTTATTTTTTCAGATAAATTAAAAAATATCAGCAAAAAACGGTGCAAAAGTGGTGCCTCTCCGTCTTTAATGATTGTTTAAACATGTTTAAACAATTAAACTACTGCACATCACTGGATTCGGGAAAATATAGAGAATCTTTTGATGTAAAGAACAATACAATATCTTTTATAATAACATCACAATCTTTGTTCAAAGTCGAAAAATATGTTTTTTTTTCAAACTCAAATTTCTCAAAAACTGTGCGTCTAGGAGAAAAATTAAGGCCAGATTCGGAATCAGCGCGTAAAACTATAAGAATCGCATAGTGGGAATCGAAAGAATTTTTGGCTGTTGGACCGTGTTATTAGACTAGAACTGACAAACCGATAGAAATGAGTTTTTAGGAGCTTATAGTGAAAACATAAGAGTATCCACTCAAATTGTTGTTATTTGAAAAAAATGTTTTTTTCGCTATTTATTTTGCAATTGTTTTAAATAAATGCCGAGTTTTCATAGAGGGCCACTTTAAAAAAAAATTGAAACAAGTGTCCCCCTTTACGGACCTCTTTTAAAAAAAATGGACATTTGGAAATTGACGAAATTAAAATTATTTGAAGTGAACGCTGCATCGTGATATACAGTCTCGGACAGCCGAAGAACAAAAGAAAAAATGTCACGATCCAGCTCCCTGTGTTCTTCGGTCGTCCGAGGCTGTATATCGCGATGTAGTTCACTTCAAATAATTTTAATTTCGCCAATTTTCAAACGTCCATATTTTTAAAAAAAGATCCGTAAAGGGGACACTTGGAGCTTTTTTCAATTATTAAAAATGTGGCCCGCTATGAAAACACGGCATTTGTTTAAAACAATTGCAAAGTAAATGGTAAAAAAAAACATTTTTTTCAAATAACATTTTGAATGGATACTGAGTGAGTTTTCACCATAAGCTTCTAAAAACTCATTTTCCTCGGTTTGTTAGTTCTGCTATTATAATTTAATGGAAAAAATGTTGACGCTTTATTTTACACGTCTGTGAAACCAACAATTTTTAAGATTTCGAAAAATTCTTTGAGATACGTTTACATATCATTACCGATTACAATATATCCAAATTTGAACAAAATCCGCAACAGTAGTCCGAAAAGTATTCTGAAGCAGTGGGTCGACAAACGCATGGCTCTGCGTCTAGACGCAGAGTTTGGGTCTGGCGCAACATTCAGAGGTCTCGAAGCGAAAATACAAACGCAAGTGTGTGTAGGACATATATCGTAAATCGATCGACGCACGTGTTTGAGTTTGGGCAATACTCTTTCGTTTTTCTTCGCAAGTGAAAAACAAGGAAAGACATACTAAATATCATCATAGGAACGCAAACTTGTGCGCCCAGCAGAGAGCTACGACGAATGGAGTATGGATAACAAAACGTTGCGTCCGGACGCGCAAAGGAGATCCTACTTTAAACGGGCGGTCCGTGTTTACATGCTGTCCTTTTCTACGTTCGGCATCTTTTGTATTTTCGTCGCGGTCGGTGCGGTCAACGCAGTCATAAAAAAATTGTTTCCCTACATGATCTCTGTCCCTGATCCGAACAGGCGATGGGAGCTAGATCGTGACTTTACTTTAACGCCCCCATGACCCGGCTGCGCGTCTCGCTCCCCATGGCGGCCTTAGTGCTCGGAGCTCCTCAGGCGCGTACCATAGGTGCTATTCGTGGCGCATTAGGGCGACACTCGTATTAATAGATTTTCACACCACCCACGAGGTACTATTGCTAATGCGGTCTTTTTTGTCAGTGGTATCCCCTGTAGGTCTATTCCACTATGTTGTGCGATAATTTTGAATATCTGTAGAAAATAAATTTCGATAATAAACTCGGAAGATAAATTTTAAAAACTACGGGTCTCCGGCCCCTGTTCGCTTCGCTCACCAACTCCCTCGGCGCCTCTCGCTCTCTCCCTCCCTCTCTCTCATACACACTGTCACGTCGCTCAATTTTCGGTACCCGTCTGAAGGCTCCGCTGCTCGGAGTTTTTGCGTGACAGAAGTACAGAACTATTTTATATGTATAATAGAAAGATAGTTTTTAATTGTATTGTCCAAATTTTATCCGGGATAACTTACATTGTAACTTAGAGAATAAGCATCTTCATTCGCGCAGCTTCAACTCGTTTTCTAAAATGCGCTATGTTAAATGGGAACAGCGCATATTCTTAAATGATTCTTCGCTGGCGTCTGCGATGCGAACAGGTACGTCTAATCTTCCTGTAGATCTTACCAATTTGCCAAGCACATCTAAACGTGCGCGAAAATCAGGTTATTCCGGATGTTAACAAAATTTGGACGATACATATAAAAACTACTACCCAAATTTATCTGAATTTATTTTCTTCATTGATTTTTTACAGCTGTTGTCCGAAATTATCGTGCGACACAGTGGAATAGGCCTAGGGGATACCATTGACAAAAAAACGCAATGACAATAGTATTTCGACGGTAATGTGGAAACCTACTGATACCGGTGTCGCCCTAATGCGCCACGAATAGCGCCTATGGTACGCGCCTGAGGAGCTCCGAGCACTAGGGCCGCCACAGGGAGCGAGATACGCGGCCAGGTCGTGGGAGCGTAGCCTTCGAAAATCGGCGAGTCAACAATTCCGAGCGCTGCTCTAAACTATTCAATTCATTTACACCATATTGTCGCATACCTGTCCTGATACATATGCGCCGTAATCAACATGTTGGTGTAAGACGTGCTCAACACGAAAAAGTTCCCCTTGGCCCTCAACGCGGTGTTCAAGCCCCAGATAGCTGCCAGTCGCGCATGCTTCTTCATACCTTTGATCTAATCACCGGTACATACGAGCTTGGGAGATTTATTTCAATATTGCAATTTCTATTCCAATCGATCAATTACCCTGAACAGATCGAACAGCCGCCCTAAGCATTCCGCCAACTGTTCGACGTAGTCGACAGTTTCGGTTATACTGCCTTCCTGGATAATGGGATCCTCAAGGTTTTCTGTTAGGTTCCAACACATCAATCTCCATCTCAGTCTCAGTAGCTCCTCGAGTGACATCATGTCGATCATCATCTCCAGTCTCGGGAATGTGCAGCCCAAATTGTTCAACGCCGACAACAGGATAGTCTCCGCTTCGAATAGCGAGCCGCATTCGAGGTAACATTGTCCTTGCAGGGTTTGAATCTTGGACCTAATGTAGGGCAGCAGGATTGCTTCGTCCTCTGCTGATTTGAACAACTGTAGACATTGATGCAATCCACATTTTCTACAAAACTCAAGACGATACTTTTGCCGATTTTTCTACTTAATTATTATGAGATCGCATTATTTTTTGCCGCATCGTATAGGGTTCCGACAGCGTACGTTCCGTGGGATCGTCGCCTGTCGGCAGTGTTGGACAATATTTAAATAAATGATTATTTAAATAAATGATTATTTAAATGAAAATCTAAGCAACAAGTTATTCGTTATTTGAGCAAGTCTAAATAAATTATTTATTATAAAATAATAAAGTTAATTGTTATTTACAAATACAACCCAGATAGCATTGAGACATCTCAAAGACATCTGTAAGACGCCTGCCGCAAGACATTCGGACGTCTTAAAGACGTCTGAACGGCTTCCGAACAGCTCCCGAAAGTCTCCTGAATGTCTTGTGTTACAAAACGGTACGTCTTAGAGACGTCTTCGGACGTCTTTTAGACGTAGTTTAGGCGTATTTTAGCGTCTTGTTAGACGACATCTCCGAAAAGACGTCTTTAAGACGTCCATTTTGAGACGTCGTTTTACGTCTGGAATAAGTCTTTTTGGAACGTAAGACATTCAGACCTAAAAACGACGTAAAACAAACGTCTATGAGACGTCGGGTGCTATCTGTGAATTTAAGTTATTATTTGTATTGACAAATTATTCGATTAAATATTTAGTATTAGTAATACTAAATTATCATTTATTATTCATAGTCATTAAAGAAATTTTTTTTCCAACTGTCCTCAGCAACGATAGTAATATTAATGTATCGTCTGCTGTGTATTATTTGAGAAGCTTTAGAGCTTGTTCAGTTGAGGCGATTTACGCGCGATTCGAGTAGCGCGTTTCGAATAATATACCAAAATCGAACAAACTTTCGGACAGTATGTTTGAAAAAAGAGCAGTTTTAAGGAAAATATGAACTATGTACTACGTACCGGAAATGAAATTTATTGTTAATACAAAATATAGTTGTATTTACGTAAATATCATACATCCAGGTAATAACGATGTTAATTTTGCTACATTTTCATTGTATGCACAAAATACAAGAAACAAGAGAAAAACAAATACTATTTTTATTTGATTTCCACCTCAATTCAAATAAGAAATAATAAATACTTTTGGCATTATTAAAAGTTCAGTTGATATTTGTAATTAAAATTTTTTACCCAACTCTACCTGTCGGGCACAGTCTGAATGTTTCGTGTATATCTCCGTTGTAGCCGGTGTGCGAGCGAGTGAATCTCGCGGAAGAGATACGCTAATGCGTTTGAGTAAATACTTACCGCTTATATTTACGTTACAAGCAAAAATGGTTCTACGAATAATTAGTTTTGTTTCCCTTCGATTATGATAAGTGTTAAGAAGAATGAATAAATATTACTTCTATGGAAAACCACGCCACTCTTTTCACACATAATCTGACAATTATACACCTGGTCTAGAATCGCCTCGCCTTCTACCAACAGTTTCCGAGCTTGTGGTATGTTAGAGCTTATCAGGCAGATCTCCGCGAACTCCAAAATGGCGGTCATCGTCATTTCCATTTTCCCTGATGAAAGGAGTTGAAAGTTTTATTCTCTCGGGAAGACTATAATACTGTGGCTGGTTTAACATACCAATACCGCGACAGTGATCCAGCATTTGGGTATACACTGTCATTAATATCAGATCGCATTGACAGTTACTGAAATCCGTTTCGGAAAATGTGACTGTCGGGCTTCTTTCGACGCGTTTGAATATGTTGAGGCAAGTGAGATACTTCTTGCGTTTCACTGTTCATCAAAGATGATTTGAAATAATACGAAGATGCTTAGATATTATTGCTCACCACTCTTTGTTACTTCAATGTCACGGATGGACTCGAACTCTATGCTACCAAACATTCCCTCAATCATAGTTTGTTTTCTCAGTCTGTCTTCCCGTTTCGAGACTTTCCCTAACAATTTTGCGAACTGGCCTTCTCCGCAAGACATGCAACGCTTCGTGTATTGCTTTAGATACTTGAGCGCCTGATTATGCAGCTCCATTTTTTGGTTCTCCGTGAGCAATCTGAGCCGATCGCGATTGTTAGATAGTACATCATTAATAGAATGCAGACTGTATGCATTTACGACAAAATTAAGTAGCTTAAATGTGAAGAAAACATTATTTGGGAAAGGGAGACTTTTTATTGGTAAATATTGACAATAGGGGATCCAGCTCCGATGATCTTCATCTTCACATATGTTGTCAAGGTCAACAACTTTTCCCTATACATGTACTCGTCGTTCGGCCTTAGTTTCGAAGATAATTGTAAAAAACTTTTGTTAAAATTAGATTACAAGTAGATACACTTTATCCTCCTACAAGCTATCACTGAATGGTAATTAAAATGTACAGAATTGTGGTGTCCGGAAGTCGGGAATAAGCAAGTACGGCGAGGCAACAACCTCCGAAAGGTTATATCGACAAAAGAAATTGTAAGCAGTTCGGCGTGGCAACAACCTCCGAACGGTAACATCAGCAAAATCAATGTAAGCGTTATGGCAAGGCAGTGACCTCGTCACTGACCTCATCAGCAAAACATAGAGTATAAAAACTCCGGACACCACCCGAAGTCAGAGCATTTTGAATAAAGTTGATAAAACGTATGGTCAAGTTTGGTTCAACCGTCTCCACTCCCAAACAACAATCCGATCCTGGAACTAGACTGTAAAGTATCCTCACTGAATAATCGTTGGAACCCGAGAGGGCACAACAATTTGGTGGCAGCGGTGGGATACTTTACAGTCTAGTTCCAGGATCGGATTGTTGTTTGGGAGTGGAGACGGTTGAACCAAACTCGACGATACGTTTTATCAACTTTATTCAAAATGCTCTGACTTCGGGTGGTGTCCGGAGTTTTTATACTCTATGTTTTGCTGATGAAGCGAGGTCATTGCCTTGCCATAACACTTACATTGATTTTGCTGATGTTACCGTTCGGAGATTGTTGCCACGCCGAACTGCTTACAATTTTTTTTGTCGATATAACCTTTCGGAGATTGTTGCCTTGCTTACTCCCGACTTCCGGACACCACAGAATCGTATACAGGATCTCAAAGAGAAGGTATAGTCTAGGGGTGTGCGGGAACCCGATGTTCGGGACGAGTCGGGAAAAGGTCGAATCGGGTCGGGTTGCTTTCCCGAAAAATTTCGAGATTCCCAAAAGAATTGGGTTTCCTGAAAATTTCGAGATTCCCGAAGGAATTGGGTTTCCCGAAAATTTCGAGGATATGACATATGACACTCTTGAAAAGAATTCGTGATGGACAACATTCTTCCCATGAAAAGAATTGCGTATAATTATTAAATATTTATATTATATTAAATATATAATATATGTATAATATATAAAGAATAAATTATTTCGGGAATTATATAATATTTCCGGGAATTTCGATAAATTCGAGAATCTCAAAATTTTCGGGTACCCGTACCGAACCCGAAAAAAATTCGTGTTCCCGACCCGACCCGATATTTCGGGTTTTCGCACACCCATGGTATAATTTCATCGAGAAATGAGAACGCGCATCCCGCATCCTTGCAATCCTGAAAAAAAGTCTACCCCCTTAATCCTAACGAACTTAAAATGGGTGAGGTTATAGACGGCCTGGCCGGCCCGACTACGCTTCCAATGTTCCGCATTTCACATGGATCTCGGTATGCATCGTCGGGCCTCGGAGAGGGCCGGTCGTCAGGGCCCCTCACGAACCTAATCCCAACCAATTCTAAATCAGTGAGGTCATAGCGTTCCGAAAAGTCCAACAAAAATTACATTTAATTTTATGTATTTTTTGAGATAATGAGCAGAACGTATGCAATAAATAATTGATTCAAGATTCAAGTTTTTTACGAATATCTTGGAAAGTATAATAAGACCGAACAATGGGTACATGTACATACACTCCCGTCCATAAGTCACCGGTCACTTATTCAAATTTGGATGCAGACGATTTTTTGTTATTGAAGGATCTATATTATGAAATAAAAATGGTACTGATCAAAATATCCTATTTTTTCTAAATTTTAATTATTATTCTTATAGTTTCTAATTTTTAAAATTTAAGTAGGGTAATTGTCTTCCAATTTGGCTTCTAGAGCTGTCCATAATCATCCCACAATTTTTCAATTTCCTTTTTCCAACATTTAGTTAAATAGTATATGTATATGTATATATTTATATATTTTCTGATTTTGTATTCAAATATTATCATATAATAGCTATATCCAATCAAAATAAAACAATAAAATCAAGGTGGAAGCTTGTATTCTTTAATTACCATTTTGTTGAAGATAACTCTAGTAACATTTATGGTTGGCATTTTGTTGGGCCTTTGTTGCGATATTGGTTGGGAAACTGTTAGAAATGTCGCCTTTTTATGCAGGTGGGCCAACAGTCATGGCCAACGACACGACGCGACGGGCCAACGTCACTATAATACGAACGGCAAACTGGGCCCGCTAACATATTATTCTGATCTTCTCTTTGACAGTTATTTTTACAGTATATCGTAAATAATATACATATAAACAATGTTTTTCCACGGTAAAAATTGGGGACAAAAGGAAGAAACTTAACACATTATCTACCAGTGATTATTGCATAATTTTGAAAAATCTATGGTTCATGGCTAAATACTTTTTAATAGAACCTTCAACAGTGACAGCAATTTTCATTGTGAACTAACAAATCACCCTCAATAACGTCATCTAATACTTTCATTTAAGATTGTAATGTAAAAGAAAATTTCTATCATTTCTTTTGGTACAGCACAATTATTAAAAATCCTATTAATAGGCTTTCGGCAGGTAAAGTGTTAATACCCACGTCGAACTTGAGCCCGGACCGTCTGCGTAGTAAGTTGCACATAGATGCTTTGATCTGGACAACAAATCGTCAACAAATTGAAATCAAAGTATGTAAGAAACGGAGGTTCATTCTTAAGAAACCTAAAAGGGTTTTCTTATATTACATGAAAAAACAAAAGATTCAACTTGGAATATAATAATTAACAATAGTTATGTAACAATAGTCTGTAAGAGGTACGATATTTTTGGTAAACATACAGGGTGGAAATTATAAAGCGTTACAGTCGAAAATCTCCGAAAATATTGATTATACGCAAAAATGTTTCAGATGAAAGTTGTTCAATACCGAGGGGGACATCATGTGATGGAACTTTTATTTTTCCCGGTGGACACACTAAGGTGAGATGAAGGTCAACTTTCTTTTTATAAATGGAATGATACGTTTTTTTGTCCACCATCAACGACTATGACTCAAGGTCATTCAAGGTCAAACTTGCAGGGAAATGCAGAAAAAGTGTGATCGCTTTATTTGTACTTTACTTCGTGCCTCGTGCCTTCGAATTTTCACACCAAAACGAGGACTGTCACACCAAAAACTTCACTACAAGTTTGACCTTGAATGACGCGTAAAGGCTCTACAATATGTATGTTGGACCAACGTAGTATTATCCTACGTAAATTTCCTGTTAATTAACCAACTGTAATAATTGTAGGCCCAACGTTGGATATTCGTTGGCTCATTGTCAGAAATTTTCGTCGTAGGTTGGGGATTTGTAGATAAAACCACCGACCATATCCCAACCAACTCCCAACGGTTAGTCACCATTGGCTAACCATAAATGCTACTAGGGAAGTAAGTATCCGGTGATTCATGGTCAGGAGTGTACAGGAAAAAGTTGTTCAGAATGTTGACCTTGACAACATATTTCAAGGGCAACACGATCGGAGCTGGGTCACCCTTTGTTAATATTTACCTTTTTATTTTAGTATGAAAATCCGCAGACTACTGATCAACAATCGAGAGAATGTTACTCACCGATAGGTGGTGTCACGGAACATCGACATTTTGAATCTCATCAAACCGCAGGAAGCGTATCTTGGAAGATTCTCCAGGTCGGCTACCGAAATGTATCTTTTTCAATCGTTCAAGTCAACGATGAATGAAAGCGTTTCTAATAAGCAGAGTGTGGATATGGGTAGTAGGGTGGACCTTATTTTTCAACTCTGAAATTTTGAGCCCGCCGGCCTCTAACATTGTTCCATTTTATGAAAAAATGATATATCTAAAATTTTAGATCAATCGAACGTCGGGAAGACGCACATCAAATGCGAAGAGTACACTAAAAATTCAAGTTGAATATTTTATATCTCCAAAAATATCGTCATTCCTTATATGCATTCAAGCACAAGTTTATTTTGTATGAATTAAGATTATTTCACATGAATTAGTCTGTCTAATTTTTGTGTGCCATTTTCCCGCATAACAAGTCTATTTTCGCGGAGCGTAATACCAGCGAGAACGACGCATTCCAATTGGAGTGATACAGTAAAGTCGCGATCTAGCTCCCATCGCCTGTTCCGAGCAGAGATCGTGTAGGGAAACTATATTTTTATGACTTTTTTTTCGTAGGAAAAATGCTTTACGCATACCCCGCCCTCCTGGGGGAGAGACGGGTTTATGTCCGACGGGGTTATGTCCGAGTGGGGCTCGTCTGTCCAGAAGGGCCAGACCTACCCACTAGAAAACCTACGGTGACCTCCCTGGTCTAATTGGAGGTGGTCGGGATCTCGAAACGAATACTACCGATCTCCTCCACCCCTGGCTTAAGAGCCCCTATCCCGGAGGGGAGAGAAGCCCATTAGTCCTAGACTATTGGACCCCATGCTGGTCATCCACACGGAAAAACTTTCTTTATCCGACGGGATTCGAACCCCGGTCTACCGCTTGGTAGTCCAACTCCTTAAGGGGGAAGGGTACTCACGTGACATATATTTTTATGACTGCGTCGACCGCACCGACCGCGCCGAAAGTACAAAAGATGCCGAACGTAGAAAAGGACAGCATATAAACACCAGACCGCGTGGCGACCGAGGCAGCTCGAGCTTCATAGCCCCTTGCGAGGATGCCCCCCAGTGGAAGGGATAGGCGAAGGGACAGTGATCGTGGAGATCCTCAGAGAGCTAGATCGCGACTTTACTGTAACTCTAATTTGCCCACACTAAATCAGATGAATGGCGAAGGCTACATATTTTTTAAAAATATTCTTATTTAGAGATCACTTTACATTATCAAAGTGTTACGAACCAGGAGCGATTAGCACGAATGGCCGGCGAAGGTTGTTAACCTAGGAATATGGCTGCAATTTGTTAGTTAAGGTACGCAGACGAACCCAATGCGAAATTGGGGAGCCGCTAGGATTATAGATGCGTAGTCAGAGAGCCTCTAGGAATGGAGTCAAGCGCAGACGAACCTGATGCGTGATTCAGGGAGTTGCTAGGAAGGTGGAACTTCGTAAAGGAACCCAATGCGAAATTGGGGAGTCACTAGGAGCGACGCGCAGACGAACCCAATGTGAAACCGGGGAGCAGCTAGGAGGTTGTAGAACAGCGCGGACGAACCCAATGCGAGATTGGGGAGTCGCTGGGAGATTGGATGAAAGCATAGACGAACCTGATGCGTAATCTGGGAGTCTTCGTGGTCGAACCCAATGCTAAACTGGGGAGCCACTAGGTTGGATAAATCTCTGTTTGGACTATTGGTATGTCGCGAACGAACATGATGCGTAATCAGGGAATCGTTAGGATTGTTAGTAGGCCTCGTAACTAGTATAATTTAATTGATACAATCCGAGCACAATGCTAAGATGCACAATGTTGACGCACTGGCAATGCGGAATCTCGGAGTATCTTTCATAAATGCCAAATAGATTTATACCGGACTCGCGGAATCTATAAGGTTAACCTCGATACGAAGGGGAACTTTAGCCCGATCTTACTAGCAAGTTCATTCTACAAATGTGACACGACGTGACTCTGCTCGTAACTACACAAGCACTAACCGAAGAGAATAAAAATGTAAGGATTTAGATACCTCTAAAATGAATGGGATGGTCTGTTCATAATCTGAGATCACGTTTTCAGATTCGCGTTTTTTGTCACTTCCAATTTCAGTAAAGTCGCGTTCTCTGTCAGCGACCGCGCAGACAATGGTAGTCAGGTGTCTACCCACTCCACTGCCGCATAGTGGGCCAGATTGGGGTTAAGTGTGTGACATTGCCTCGTAACTTTTAATTCGTAAAAGGTATAGACGCGAAACTTAGACTGGACAATGTAGTAATGTCAGATTAAGGATTAGTTAAGAAAAAATACATACATGTTATTACTATTATTATTATTATTATTATTATTATTATTATTATTATTATTACTATTATTATTATTATTATTATTGACATTAGTGTTATAATTATTATTAGTATTATCATAGTATTGTCATAAAAAATTCTTCACGAGTTGAAAGGGGATTCGCTACGCGACAGACGCTCCGCTCGCTATTCCAATGTTAATAGCTTTAAACAGTAGTAATTTGAGAAGCGGTTCGAGAAGGTTCCTAATTCTTTCACGATTATTTAGAGGAAGGTGTACTAAAAATATTCCAATTTGTTAGAAACTGGGATATCCTGGGACTTGAAAGATATCCCTTACCGATTATAAAGAATTTTTCAAATTTTCTCCATTTAGTTCAGCATTGACTTTTAATATATTATGCAGACTAATTAATAATATAAGATACGATTTCTTATCGCAAAAATCTGCTCTTCAATTTAAAAAAAAAAGCGACAGAAAATATTAAATAGCAACGTCAGGGCATCGCATCAAAGAGAAGCAATTTTTCTTGTGAAAAATACTCCTCTTAAAACGTCCAACTTTTAATGTTTATTACAACTATAATATTTATTAAATTGTACTATTTTCTTAATTTCCGAGGTCTATGGACATTTGGGAAGCAATGTTCATATATTAGATATCAATACGAGAAAGTTCGTTTTTGGGCAAAAAGGCACACGATTTTCCAATCTGGCCCACTGTGTGCCGACCAACGCCGCGGGGCGGCGTTGATTTATTTCGGCTCGGGTATATCGGTGTGAACCACTACTAATCAAATTACAAAACTTCTTTATTTTTCATTATTTTTTATGGGACTTTTACCAACTTATTTCTGGCATTTTTCTGATTGAAATGACACCAATCACGATATAATTTCAACTATATTTAGTGGTTTAATCGACGATGAAAGTTTCGCAAGGAAGGAGAGCATATAGGAAACAAAGAGACGCGAAGAGTCGTCGTCACCGGCACAGTTCAGAGAGTATCCCATACGCTATTCTTCGTTGCGTTCGAAACTTTCACCGTCGATTAAACCACTAAATACAGTTGAAATTATATCGTGTTTGGTGTCATTTTAATTAGAAATATGCCAGAAATAAGTTGGTGAAAATCCCATAAAAAAATAATGAAAATTGAAGTAGTTTTGTAATTTGATTAGTAGTGGTTCACACCGATACGCTTCGGCCGGGCGATCCGTATTTACATGCTGTCCTTTTCTACGTTTGGCTTCGATTATACTCTCGGCACGGTCGGCATGGTAGACGCAACCATAAAATATAATGTCTGCATGCGATCACTGTCCGTTGTGACGTTGTCCTTTTCCGAGCGATTGTAAAATCGTTCGAAAACGGTCAATCCCGGGAATTTACAGGCCGGGAACTGAGACCGGGCCGTGCGCGGCCATGCAAGTCTCCTCCAGCCTCCATATTCACCAGTGTGACTTTCTTTTGTTTCCAAGAATAAAGAGAACATTAAAGGCTCGTCGTTTTTCAAGCACAGATGAGATTAAAAGCGCATCTCTGAAAGAGCTAAAAGCTATCCCAAAGATCGAGTTCCAGAAGTGTTTCGGGGATTAGAAGAAGCGCTAGTATAAGTCTGTAATATCGAATAAGTCTATTTTGAAGGGGATAACATTCATGTAGACGAATAAATAAAATTTTTTCCGAAAAATGAAAATTTCCGTTATTTTTTTAACACCTCGTATACGATGTAATATTCGGCACGTCCAGTTAAAAATATTACGCTCCGATTAAATATAGTATATTCATGCCGAATGTTAATTCCTCTACTTTTTAAATTAGTATAAGAACACAACTAAAAGGATTGGTACTTTCAAGAATATACGTAAACGAAGTATACAAAAATTGAAAAAATTACATGTGGTACTATTATCATAAATATTTTTGCACGAGAAGAACGTTTCCCATTCGTATAAAATTTAATACAGGGTGGACCGGAAATCGTAGTACAACCGGGCAGGGGGTGATTCTACATGCAAAAATAAGTCGAAAAAAAGGAATAACATTTTTTCGTTTGGCAGCTCGTATTCGAGAAAATTGAATTTAAAATTCCGCCAAGTTCGCGTGCTTTAGTATACGCAGAAAGTAGAATTGGATGATCATGGTCAGACGCGTCAGACGATTCCTATGCAATAGCACGTGTATTCGCTGCATTTTCAAACTCGATTTTCTCCGAAACGAGCTGCCAAACGAAAAAATGTTATTCTTTTTTTTCGACTTATTTTTGCATGCAGAATCACCTCCTGCCCGGTTGTACTACGATTTCCAGCCCACCCTGTATTTATCGCAACTTTAACGTAAATGTGTCATGTGTTCCTCTTATCCGATTAACTTTTTTGCAAAAATCATTTTCTTACCCATTGACACAATTTTTAGGGGGCGGCGTGAAAAAAATCTCGCAAAAAAATTTTCAGTAGGTATAGCTAAGGTTCACTCAAAAACACATAGTTCTAATTCTATGGAGTGTTTAACAGAAACTGCGATGGAGGAACGATTTGCTTCCTCGTCGAACGATTATGAAGAATAAATGCATAAAATTCACAGCCTACTAATGAAGAATCTGGATGCAACGGTCACTGTGTACCTGGGATAATAAGTCCGATGCAATTACAGAAGATGTCCGTTTCCGAGAGTGGGTTCCGCATGTTCTTGATAAATATTACAGGTCCCGAGTAGTTGGTGAAGTCGCCGGTAGCGCATCCAAACACTCGTATTTCGAACAGCTTTGCGACAGCTGGAACAGCGACAGAACTTTCAATGAAAAGCCTGTTGTTAGTTTCAAGCTTTCTATTACCTAGACCGATCTCTTTTTTCGCGGACAGCTTCATCAGACTCTCCAGCATGTGTCTGTTGACCGTCTCGCCGATCACGGACGCGCATTTCAGGAGGAGCTGGTCCAGGGGTGTCAGGGAATCGAACAGCTTCAAGATCATAACTAACGCGACGTGATAGAATTTTGAAATTTGTTCATCGACAGCATTAACTGTAATCGATGTTGTGGCAAGAGAGTTCGATGTTTACCGTCCATCGTGATCTCGGTATCGACGTCTTCGTATATGAACTTATTCGAGATTTTACAAACTGCGATCAAAGTCTCGTCGATGTTAGACGGTTGTTCTATGCTTGCGTTCCTGGCAATGGTCTCTTCTATCAGCGACATCATGCTGTCCTGATTTCAGACAGCATGATGTAGTAATTAAGCAGTAGTAATTAAACTAGAACTATGTCGGGAGGAATGTAAAGTTTAAAGAGTACGAACTTTGAAGCTCGACCGGTACATCTGCCATCGGTCCACGCGCTCTCTCTTCGCATATTCTATTGTGGTTGAGTATCTGATTTTGGAATTTTATTTCACGAGTACGATGAGTGGAGATTTCAGATATTTTACCTTTGATGTAACTAGACAGCCGATTTTATGTATTTATGACAGGTATAAATTAAAACAGTAAAAACATTAGAAGAATTTAAAAACACTGTTATATTATTTTCAACCTATGAAACATATTAACAAAGAAAATAAATTCCTATTTCACGTTAATTTATTGTAATTCAAGTAGAAAATTTTTATTTTGCATAAAAATCCGCTATCTAGATATAATCTTACACAGGTTTCTTAGACTAATCTTTGGTTAGACAGGATACAACGTAACGAGAAAACGTACGAGAGGTGTTGTACAGGATGTAAAGAAATGTTTGGTCTTGGCTGCCATTGACGTATTTTACATTTCTGTCGCAACGCTTGAGTTTTGACCCATGGTTCCTTTTTATCCCCATGATGCGTAGAATACAATACAATAAAAAAATTTGACCCTGATATTCAAGATCAAGGACAATTTTGTGGCAACTTTTATTAGCAGATCTTCAACGTTCCGAAGATGTAGCATAAGCCTATGGCAGACCAAACATTTCTTTTGTGTATAGAACAATTTCTCGTGTGTGAGCGAACCTTTTCAACATTATCAAGGGGGGCAACACGTAGCCCTTTTGCACGGCTTCATTCTTACTAATCATTATAATTTCCAGACCCCCTGCTTGCAACAGGCTCACCAAGTAGCTCTCGATCCAGCCTGGATTGCCGAAACTCTTCTCTTGTATGAGTCTTTTGAAGGAGTCATGCTCGTTACTACAATTCAGTAACTCCCACCAAGTCCGAACAACTTACTTCTCAAGTTCCGCAGGTAAACCGCTCACATTTAATGTCTGACAAGCGAGAGCCGCGTGGAACCATCTGTCTATACCGTGAAGTTCTATAATCTTTCAACGAGGAATCAAATGTAAATAATCCATAGTACTGGGTAGATTTGATTAGAACTCGATGATCAGTTACTTTGGCTCTACGCAGGACGTTAGGATGAATCTGAAATTCAGTCCCTAGTTTCCGACCGAAGCCCAGTACATAGAAAATCATGTCCCTCTTCGTCATAACATCGAATAGCTGAAGAGACTCGTTGTCTGTGTATTCGGCATCGTCGATGACGATTACCCAGAACTCTGTGAAACAGCCCTTCAGCAACTTCAGCAGGAACTTTCGTAGAATCTTCCACTTCTCTGTCTCAGATAGGCTATTGTACCGTTCAGTCATGGGAAAACGCACGTTGAACGGCTGATTGAGGGAGCAGAGGAAATAGGACTGACGCACCTTGCCCAGTCGTTCAAGTAGCTTGTCCTCGCGTTCTTTGAGCGTCGTTGAGGCGGAGAAAGACAATGATATCGAGAATATCAAGACAATCAGACTGTACGGGGCCTGCACTGAGAGATATGCCGTATCTTCAGTATCAAACACAGAGTGAAACATTAACCCTTCGGGGACAATATCAACTCAGTAAGCAATCTGCTCTTGATTTGCTATGAATTTGTCACCAAAACATACAGGGTGAGGCACTAACTACAGTATCCCTTCGGACTTTCTTAAGTTTAAGAATTAAGAATTCTTAATTTTAATGAATGAATACTGTATTGCTCACCTACAATAACTCTGACAGTATGATCAAAGTTTTCGAAATAAAAGTTGCATCGGACTAGTGTGGCGTTAATCTTTTGTTGCTAGATGGAGTAGCTTCAGTGATGTGAAGGTTACCTTTGTTTTTTTAAATAGAATGCTATGTTTTGGTACCTGTTTTCTGATAGTGGCTCTAAAGGTCATTTATAACAAAAAAGGTGAAATAAACTTGTATTTACAGAAGATGTTCAAAGTGATTGCTATTGGTATCAATGCGAAGCTGCAATCAGGGATTGAGTAGTATTTTTTATCAATTCGGCACTTATCGAATCACTTATCAATCCGTGATAAGAAGATTGCAGTATTACATTGATACCGATAGCAATCACTTTGAACACCTTCTGTAAATGCAAGTTTATTTTGCCTTTTTTGTCATAAATTACCTTTGCTGACCTTCAAAGACCTTAATGTTGCACGACGTTGGATTCGTCTCAATACCCGCTATCAGAATTCAGGTACCAAAACATAGCATTCTACGTGGGCAATTTGAAAAGTTCGCGGTCTCATCCATAGATGGCAATAATATTTCAAATTTTGTTGTTACATATTGAAGCGACTTTCATTTCATACATAACCTTAATGGTTGAACTTGATCTGTTGCGTGGTTTGTTGGAAAAGTTAATTTAAAGAAAACTATATCGCTGCCTGCAGTGAAGAAACGGATAATGCTCGACCTCATACATGCGGTTTAATTATGGCAAAAATTGCCGAATTAAAGTTGTCCCCACCCTGCTGATTCCCTAGATTTAGTCCTCTCTGATTTCCATCTATTCCCAAAATTGAAAAAATTTCTTGGTGGTCGTCGATTTTTATCAGATGATGAACTTATAGTTGCAGTAAACAGCTATTTTTAAGACCTTCAAGAAACGGACTTTCGAGATGGTATAAATGCACTGGAGCATCGCTGGATGAACTATATTGAAGTTCAAGGAGATTATATCGAAAAATAAAAACAATTTAGAACTCCAAAGTTTTTATTCTTAAGCGGCGAACTTTTCAAACTGCGTATTTAAACAACAAAGGTGACCTTCATATTTCTGAAGCGACTCCACCTAACAACAAAAGATTAACGCCACACTATGGCCCCTGTTGTCCGATGCAACTTTTATTTCGAAAACTTTTCTACTACTATCATACTTATCATACTTTATTACACCCTATATATTCGGTTGTGTATTTGAGCGTAAAGTTTGCAGAATTCAAACAAGGGCAGATCCTGCTCTTGCGTAAAGGACAGGTCGGTTGCACTAAGAGCGGACCTAACCTTGCTTTAAGAGGGCAAAATCGTTATTATCATTATTTTATGAATTGTAAATAAAATTGGCAGTCGGACATTGTTCCTGAAGGGTTAAGGGTTTTTCCGGAAAAGATTCTTCGAGAAGCGTGAAATGTCAACCGTTATTCGGTCCCAATGAAACATATTGGTTATGCACTCCATTCGGAACGATCTGCGTGTACTCGTTCAGCAGTTTTGTCTTGCCTATTCTTGGCTCACCTCTGGGTGCAATTGCAAGTTCTGTGTTAGGATTCAATCGGTTGATCGCTAGGAGACATTACATATAATTACTTTATAATCAGCGTATTGTATTTAGGTCTTGTAACTGGGACCAACTGGTAAGTCTCCATCATCTGCGTTAGGAGCTTGTGGAACTTAAGTATTTCGGATTCCCTGCCGAGCAATGGATATTTGTTCCACACACGATCCATCATGCTATCACCATATCTAATCAAACGTGGATCGAACAATGACAGCAATGTCTCTTTATTGTGAAAAAAATAATTAAGTCTAATTTGCAATTCGTGGGGTGCACGTCGCCAGTGGGGCATTTGCGTAAAAAACTTGGCCCAATCTTAACATTTTTTTGCTCAAAATGAAAACTATTTTTCTTCTATGTTCCTAAGTATGTGTGCTAGAATAATACAACAATCTTCTTTAATAAACAGCAATGTTTCTTAGTTGAAACCAAGCAATTTATGTGCTCAAAAAAAAGGATCGGGAAATTTACACTGAAGAAATCATTGTTTACACGTGTAACGATTAAAAAGTGCAAGAATTACTAATTTTTTATTATTTTTAATGTATAGACACCACTTTATATAACCCTTAAAAATTTAGGTGCCGATAGGTGTCTTGAACTGCATATTCTTAACATTTCATGTTAGAAGAAAACGTTTTTCTTCTTTAGAAGGCGTAATTTGCATTATTCGGCAGCATCTAGCTGTCGCAGCTTTAAGAAAATAGGTATACGCACAACTGTATGCTTCCGATTATTGCAAATTACGCTGTCAAATAATGCAAATTGTGCCTTGTAAATGTGAAAATAGGACTTTTGAGGGCGATCGCAGTCTAGATTGATCTTATATCTAGCGCTTTTGACTATTGAAAAACCCCATCTTTGCATTATCGAGAAATAAGAAGGCGAATCTGCGCAATCCTGGAAACGAGTCTACCCTCTTAATGCTAAAATAGTTTTGGCTAACTTCTCGAGGCAAATGCCCCAGTATGCGTCAGACTTACTTCGGCTGCTCCTGGAACTCGTATATGGGACCCACGTTCGTGATTCCCTTTAAGAATTTTGGCTCCTGTAAAATGAAGTGCCTGGCCTCGAGATGAGAGTGGAGAAAGCTTTCTCGATCGCAGATCACCTGAAATCGCGCGATTGATTTAAGAAGGTGCAACCTTCTTCATCTAACAGGAGACTTTGTTTATGTCCGATTCAGGGACGCACTTTGTCCTTATAAGCGACCATAAGCCTCGCAGCCTTGTTGACTGACATCCCGATCACGGTGTATTCTCTCCGGAGTATGTGACCCACGACTCCGCAGTAAGTCATTCCTGTTGTCACGCTCACAGTCACGGATTTCACGTTGTCCAAGGACACGAGGGACGCCCGCAGCTGTGCCGCGCATTTCAATCCGATTCGGGATTCCAGCTCGTGTTTGTCGCCCCGCAAACCAAACACGCATAGGAACATTAGGTCCTTGTCGAACAGGGATGTCTTGTTCACGCAGCCGTGCATTCCACCGACGATCCTTCATCGATTAATTCTCGTCATAGTCGAAATGTCTTCGTTCTAGCCGAAGTACAGTAAAGTCCCATTCTACACCCGACGGAGGCGATTGTTCCAAGTCAGTTCGCTTACCCCTTCCATTGGGGGATATTCCCCGCGAGGGATCAAGAAGCTCCGAGCTGCCTCGGTCGCCGAGCAGTGTAAGCATGCCGCGTAATCCGATACCGGAACGAGTATATCGGTGTGAACCACTACTAATCCAATTACAAAACTTCTTCATTTTTCTTTATATTTTTATGAGACTTTCACCAACATATTCATGGCATTTTTCTAATAAAAATGACACCAAATATGATATACGAGTAATTGCGATGATATTTACTTGTGTAATGAACGACGAATGTTTCCTGGACTCTTGCCGAATGTTGCTGCGACTCTCCGCGTCACTTTCCCATACGCAGTCCTTCTTTCTGTCGAAAACTTTCATTACACAAGTAAATATCATCGGAATTATATAATATTTGGTATCATTTGCATTAGAAAAATGCCACGAATATGCTGGTCAAAAAAAAAATAATAAAATGGTCCATAAAAAATAATGAAAAATAAAGAAGTTTTGTTATTGGATTACAGTATTCCTTCGGATGATGTGACAACCTAGGCGTATAGAGTCTCAGAAAGCGTAGAGATACTACTTTCTTTGACGTGCGTCGAACATAGAGAAGGACAGCGTGTAAACGACAAAGAGCGACTCAGCGTCGAGGCAGCCGGCACAGTTCAAAAGGTTGCGTATCGACTACAATGTCAAAGCAAATAAGAAATTTTTTTAATTTTCATTCTTTTTTTACAGAACTTTTACCAACGTATTTGTCAAGTGGTATTATACAAGTGGAACTCAAAATGAAGAAGTTATGAATGAAACTAACAACGTCTTGTCCAATGATCGGTTCTTCAAACAGCTCACATAATGCGAGGTCTGGAAGCGAATTCGGGTCTTTAAATTTAAACAGCTCAACATGCGAAGTCTGGAAGCGAATGCGGTGTCACGTTTTCATGCATCGAAGCATGGAACGCGCCCGATTTCTACCTGAAATCGTAACCTTGACGCTGCCGGCTGACGCGTAACGCGACCGCCCCATCAGTACCGTATAACGGTATCTTAATCCCCAGCGCTCTCCCTCGCACTCACAGGTACCACTCGTCTACTACCGCGCTGCAAGGGTCCATCCAACCCCCGCGAGATGGATACCCTTTCTCGCTATAGAACCCGCATAAAGAGGCCTGCCAAGAATGCAGAAATCAGAGGAAAACCGGTTTTCATACAAGTTTGCTTAGGAAGTCGGCCCAGTAGTGGTTTACTGGAAACAGGTGCATGTTCTCACGCACAGTGAAAGCTATGACCACTACTTCCCTTGCCCCGTCGTGATGACCGACACCCTACCACCGGCGAAGGAGAAGAGGACCAGACGAGGATGAAGCAGATACCAACGAGAAGAAGGAAGTTCCCCAGCTCACGAGAAAAAGGAAGTTCCCCCAGCAGACGAGGAAGGAAGTTGTCCCAGGAAGCCGACCAACCACCCCTTGGAAGCTCGTCATCCCCGTCTCTCTCCATTTGCAAAATCTAGTAAGCATCGCGCTCCCCGATAGTCGTCATTTTTAAATTCTGTTCAAACGAACTTTTCCCACTAGGGCCCCGCCGCGTGTAAAAATATATATGTAATCAAATGTTTCCGTTTTCTTTTTCGCTTTCTTTTTCTAAATATTAAAATTGACATTAATTATGTAGAAACTTTGACTTTAAATCAGAGTTGGGCAAAATATGTATTTAGATACAAATTTCGAGTCACGAATAATAGATACAAAATTTTTAATTAGTTACTCGAAGATTTAGATACAAAAGTATCTTGTATCCGACTTTTAATTAGACATTTTTTTATTCGAAGCGGAGGTATCCGAAGCTTCGGATACATTTGTAACTACTATTTGTAGTTATTTTTCGGATCCTTTCGAGTCGAGCTCCGTCTGAGCCCAGAACACAATAGTAATGCAATAAACACGGCCGGGTATGTATATCGGTGGGAAACCGCTAAAAATGCAACTGCTAAACTTGGTTATTTCACATAATTTTTTCATGCAGTGATGCAAGCAGGGTTCGGGGCGTTCTTCCGGTTAGAACAAGACTAAACTCGATAAAATTCGAGCTGTCTAGTGGTTGTAATCGTGAATCGACGAAGAGGAAAAACAATATATACTACAAACTGTGATGGAATATCGAAAGCAGTATCCTGACGACACAAAACAAAAGTCAAAGGATTTTTGAAGAGTTTTTAATATAGAGAGAAACACCTGATTAATCCCTCCATGATTAATTTTAAGACGCATTGAAAACTGCTTGTTAACTGAGAGTTTTTTTGGAATTACTTCGAAAGGGTTAACACTGTCGCGTCTAGGACAGGATCTTTCTACGGGGTGCCTTGCTGAAACTTTTTTCCGTGTAACATTTTGTTCAGTTTCTCGTTTCTTTGTTATAATAAATGGATGCTTATGTTATTTTGTTGTTTACCGCTCTTTAATAAGCTCCTTTTAACTTCTCATCAGTTTTAACTCCATAAGCTAATATTTTATACTTCTGAAACATGAATGTTTTCTGTAAAATCCGTCTCAATGCCTCCGATCGGAAACTTTTTGCCACGGGTTATACAGTATTTTATCGATATAAGTCCCCAGCACGGGTCTGTCGAGGGACATTTAGCCCCGTTTCATACTAGAGCTGACGGTACCGCGCGGCGCGGCGTACTTACGAGATATTTCTTAACGTACGAGAATCGTTATCTCGTAAGTACAGGCAAAGTAAACACAATCGACCTTCCGTATTATTCAGCTTTAAATCTGCTGTTCCGCACCTATTCAGGCTACATTCAATATTTGCCTATAATATTGTAATAAAGCGTTTATAAATAAACTTCATATAACATTTTTTTCGTATTTTTATTTGTAGATCATGCACCTACAATCTTGCCGGAAAAGTAGGAACCACTTAGAACCTCCGAGTCTTTAAACAGCTCACACTGCGAGACATGGAAGCGAATTTTGACCGCTGAACTTTTGATCTATGCCGACCGCTACGACTTTGCGCGTCTCTTTCTTTCCACATGCTGTCCTTCTTTGCGTTCGAAACTCTCATCGCTTATTAAACAAGTAAATATAATCGCAATTCTATCATGTTTGGTCTCGTTTTAATCAGAAAAATTTCACGAATCCGTTGGTAAAGCTTTCGCAACGAAATAACTAAAATTAAGAAGAAACTTCGCCAGAGTTTCATCATTGCATTAGTATTGTCTCATCGATATCCGAGCTCAGATTGTGTTTCTTTGTAGCGCGATCGACTGTCTAAGGCGGAACCCCCTAGTAGTGGGAATAAAAAAATACCATCATCCGCATAGACGAAAATCACATCATTCGAAGGAATACTCTAGTTATGTTTACACTTCTCGGCGACTGAGGCCTCTCGAGCTTCGCTGTCCTTTGCTAAGTTCGGCGCGGTCGACGCGGCCACAAAAAAATAGTATCCTGTCCCGATGTACAGTCGGTCACGAAAATATTCGGACACTAGCTATAACTAACTTTACGACTTGATAATTCGTTTGTTGATAAAGCAATCGTCCTGGGAATTGTTTCTAGCAATGATACATCTATTAATGTTGATAAACATAAATAATTTATTTGAAAAATATACATACATTTCATAGTAAAAATTATTAAAAGAAATAATGTACCATTTGTGGCTCACAAAAATATTCGGACAATATTAATTTTTCTATTTAGACAATGTAATTTAGCATTACAAAATTTGTTTAATACTTCGTGGCATAACCATTTTGTTTAAGAACATGTCTTAACCTGTTTGGCATATTATTTGTAATTTTTTTTAAATATTCAACAGTTATATTCGACCACTCAGTTGCAAGTCTTTGTATTAATTGGGGTTTTTCGAGTTTTTTTATCCAATTCATCCCACAAATTCTCGACAGGATTAAGGTCCAGTGATTAGGGCGGAGAATGAAGAATTTTTGGGCAGCGGTATAATAAAAATTCTTGCACAATACGTGACTTGTGCTTGGGGTCGTTATCTTGGTAAAACTTAAAATTATTATTAAGCCCCATTTTTTCAGCACTTTGAACTAAATTATTTTTGAGTATATTTAAATAATGATTTCTGTCCATGGTATTTTCAAAATTAAACTCTTTATTCGCTTTCCGCCATAGTTCTTCCGTCAGAATTGTACAGATTGAATTTGCTTTCCTCAGCAAATATGACATCCTTCCACCATATGTCTCATCCTTAGAAATTAGCTCTCTTGCAAAGGTTTTTCGTTCATTCCTATTCTTTTCGTTAATAAATGGTTTCTTTCTAACTACTCTTCCATTGTAACCAGCTTACCTCAGCGTTCTCCGAACTGTTTCGGCTGACACATTCTTGGAGCTTTCTCCTAATAGCTCACTAACTAGTTTTGGAGCACTTAAACGCGGATTTTTTTTCACTTTTCGAATAATTTTGCTTTTTTCCCTCGTACATAAGAGACTTGGTCTTCCAGTTTGCAAAATAGAATCAATGCGATTCTCAATATAAAATCGTCGACAGATATCTGCAACAGTACTCTTACTTATACATAGCATTGCACTAATTTCGCGATAGGTTTTTCCTTTTTCTCGATGAAAAATTACAAGCTGCCGCACATCGAAACTCGTATTCTTCCCTTTGCAACCAAACGAATTCACGTTTACTACTCTCTCTGTGTGTGTGTGTGTGTGTGTGTGTCAATAGTGAGGTGGCATGGACATCTAATGGTCCACGAGATTCTGTTTGTAAACAAACGTTTTCGCGTTCTTGGAATATCGCGTTCCCAGAAGGCGATTGCCAGAGAAATATAATACGTGTCCGAATATTTTTGTGAGCCACAAATGGTCCATTATTTCGTTTAATAATTTTTTTTATGAAACGTATGTATATTTTACAAATAAATTATATATGTTTATCAACATTAATAAATGTTTTATTGCTAGAAACAATTCCCAGGGCGATTGCTTTATCAACAAACGAATTATCAAGTCATAAAGTTAGTTATACCTAGTGTCCGAATATTTTCGTGACCGACTGTATGTCACAGCACAGAACCGAGAAATGGCTTATTATTAGATTGGGATTTTAATGTAAAAGGTAGACTCACCTGCACACCAGTTTGTACGCCGAGTTGACCGAGTTAATCAGTGTTTTCTTGCCTACCGTCGACGTTAGAACGTTGATGAACAGGATCACCACTTGTCTCATCTCTGTTAGATATTCCATAGGCTCGTCCATCTCCACGGATCGGATCACTGGTCTCAGCATGTAGCTCCTCAAAGCGTCTTTCAGACGAGCCTTGGCTATCCTCACAACTTTTGGTCGCACTGGAATATGGAGCTTCGCATCGACATTGATCTCAATGTTTTATAGCAGGGACGGAAAATTGGGGCACAGTGATCCGGATCGGAAAATTGTTTAAATTATTTAATATTTCCTCTTGCTTTTCTTTTTTAATTGAAGAGCAGACTTTTGTGATAAAAAGTAGTATTATCTATTATCAATTAATGTAAATACTCTATTTAAAAAATAACGCTCAATGCAGTAAGAAAACTTTGCAAAGTTCTTTCTATTTAAAAGAGTATATCTTTTAAGTTTAGCCGAGAGAGTTTAGCTGTCTAACAAAATATTTTCAATACACTTTCTTTTAAATAATTACACAAGAATCATTTCCCGCCTGTTCCCAATTTCGTGGCATTTTACTATAATTCTCAAACCATAAGAGATATCGGGGTGAAATTTGCTCTAAAATTCATTAAAAAATTATTCCTATCTATTGATAATTGTCATAATAATTATATATTTTTTGCAATAATTTTTTAACTAATTGTTTACATTTTATTGTCTTAAAATAATATTTAGAATTGTTTATTTGTATGATACTTATTTAGTACTTTTTCCAGATAAGAAGTACTAAACTAATAACAAATAAGTATTCCCCTATTCCAATGGAGATATTTTTGAGAAACATGTCTCAGACAAAACTTTTATTTTTTTGCGTACACAATCTGAATATGCAATAAAAAATACCAGGTCCCATTAAAAAAAACGACTTCTGGTCTGAAAATCCTATTTTCGATTAGTACCGGAAATTGCAACTACCACCATTCGAAAGAGCATACTCGAATTAGTTACAAAATTTTTTTAGTTTTCAATAAAAATCACTCTCCACCATTTTAATAAGGGTGGACGGGTGGTCCAGGACATCCTGTGTATGTACAGGGTGTAAAGAAATGTTTGGTCTTGGTTGCGAGACGTATTCTACATCTTCGGATCGGTGAAGATCTGTGAAAAAAGTTGCCGCAAAATTGTCCTCGACCTTGAATCTCAAGGTCAAATTTTTTTATTATTGCATTGTATTCTACGCATCATGGGGATAAAAAGTGTCAAAGGAACCATGGGTCAAAACAGACGAAAAGAAATATAAGAGTATTCTGCTGACAACAAATGCGCACAGACGCAACTATAGCACCCATTGTTATCACCCATTGAGTAACAGAGGATACAAGTATAAACATATAATTGAAAATTATATCGGTGAAGTATCAACTATATGGTCAACGCCCGAGCAATGTGGGAGAATAATGAGTTCAATACCGCGCAATTATGCACACAGTAAGTACAATAAGTATAATTAAATAAAAATAAACAATAAGTAAGTAAGTATAATTGTTTCTTTGCAACAACTGGAAAAAAATGTCTTTCATAATTGTTTTTTTTCTTATCAGCGCTGATAATTCGGAACAGAGGATCACGCGCCCGGTGCGTATATTGGGTAGGAGATATCCCTTGACGAATACATTCTACAAGTACCTTGACATTGGGGGTTCGTATTGGTGGCTGCTGCAACGTTGAGTTGGCTATAGGAGACAATCATGGCAATGAAATTCAATTGTCTATGGCTAGGTGGAAAGATTTTCTACGAAAGAGAAAAGACATTCTGTGGAACATTGCTTACTCAGGGAATACTGTGCAGGCCCCCGTGTGGCACCGCTCACTCGAGGCCAGCTGACGCAGCATCGCGCTCTTGGAAAGAGTGCGGCGTCGGCTGGCCCTGCGGGCCATACGGGGGTACCGCACCATCTCCACCGAGGTAGCGGGCCTCCTGGCCGTGGTCCCTCCCTTTCACATGGTGGCGGCGGGGCAGGCGGCCGTATACCGGATCGCCTGCGAATCCCGCCGCCTCCCAGGGGAGGAGCTGACGGCCGAGGAGGACGAGGAGTTTGGGGTGCGGAGACGCCAGGCCCGGGCGGACGTGTTCGAGCGATGGAAGCTCGAATGCTTTCGTCCTCGACGCGTTCGACAGTCCGGGTCCTTCCCCATGTTTGATGCATGGTGCGGGAGACGGGTTGGGTTGACCTTCCACCTCACGCAGGTGCTCACCGGACACGGTTGTTTCGGTGAGTACCTGCATAGGATGGGGCGGGAGCCGGCGGCGCAGTGCCACCATTGCGGCGAGGAGGTGGACACGGCGCGACATACAATCGAAGAGTGTCCGGCTTAGGCCATGTCCTTAGAGCCATGGTGGAGGGGATCTCTCGCTCCCGATCTTGTTCGACCACTTGATCGGGGGCGAGAGGTCGTGGAAAGGGGTGGCCTCCTTCTGCGAGACAGTGATGTCCGAGAAGAAGGCCGCCGAGCGGGCCCGGGAACGAGACCCGGGCTCCGCGAGGAGGAGGATGGCGCGGGGGCGTTCCCGGCGCAGTAGTGCGCCGCCCCCCTCTCCTCGGAGGAGAAGGAGGGCGGGTATGGTGCGAGTAGCAGCGCGGGGGACGTCCCCCCGCGACGCGGCGGGTCCCCCAGGTGGGGGGGGGGGGGGGGGATTGGGGGGAGGGCGGTGATTGGGGAGAGGGCGCCGGGAATGATCCCCTCCCCCCAATACGGGATACTCTACGCTTTCGCCTAACGATCCCCTCCCTGAGGGAGTCCCACATAACCCCGGCTTCTCCCCAGGGGGCCGTAACGCATTTTCACACGAAAAAAAAAAAGGGAATACTGTGCAAATAGATACCGAATAAGATAATAAAATAAAATCAAAAGGTTATTCCAAACTACAATATTTGTTTGCCTGATTTCCTATCGCCCGAAAAAACTGCTATCGCCGCAGTTTTTGCATGCCGAGATTCCTATTCGTTTCTGACGTCAAAGAAGTATCATATTCCATAAAAAAGTATCAAGATCGAAAATCAAAGGTCAACCACATAACGTCTTAAACGAAAAAATGCTGCCGCTGCAATTTTTGCGTGCACGTGTTTTGGCATGCTCGTGCCGAGAATCCCTAAGCCCCAAAAATGCTATCGCTGCAGCTTTTGCATGCCGAGGTTCCGAAAGTTAGCGCGATGTCCCCCCACCACGGTATGTATTTGCTATGTTTGCACTTTCAAAAACTGGGAAGTATGGGGGTAAGAGAGGCTATGAACCGCCATTGTCGGTTAGATCGGCAAAGTGGCTACACATGTGGTCCGCAACCGTCAAGCCATTGCCGCTTGTGACGTCACTTCCTGGTTCGATGGTTGCGAACCACATAGTTGATACTTTGCCGCATGTGACGTCACTTCCTCAGGCAATGACCCACAAAAGTTGGGGCGAGAGATGGATGACCCCAAATGGGCCTAGGGAGGGGGGCATTGACCCCCAAAAACCGGGCCGGGATGGGGAGCAATGATCAAAAAGTTGGAGGGGGGGTGAGAGATGGGGGGCAATAACTCGCAAAATTTTGGGAGTGGGGTAAGGGTAGGGGGTAGTGGAGCGGGGAGGACGGGGGGCGGGGGTGGGGGAATCACCCTATTCCAGAAAAGGCATACCTTTACTACAAGGGGGGGTTTGCCGTTTTATAGCGTTAATCAGGCCTGTTTAGCTTTACTTACGGGTGTAATCGATCTGTCGGAATTTTCCCGTTTCTAAATTGCTACCCAGGGTGACCATCGCTTCTGCTTCGGATTGTATCACTGATCCCGAATTGACCCCTGAATTGTGCTGGTCTAAGCGATCCGCGTCCTCTTCTGAACGGATACTTCGGTCGTTATCGAAGAAATAGAGAGGTTATTCGACTTGCAACTCACCCTCGGTGCTGGTGGGTCGTTCATCTTCTCTCGACTGGTACCATGAGCTAGTGCATGCTATGATCAAAGTGTGCACGCCGTCCGGTAGCGTTTCGTGCACGTATTCGTTCGGATTCACCCACTGCCAGCTGCTGGGTGCAACGAGAATGTCGCCGCCTCTGATAGAAATCATATGTATACGTATACATCATATATAAGAGTTGATAGCTTTGACCGTTACAGCAAATAGTATTAATTTGAATATTTATGTCAATACCGGCAGAGACCTTCGGCAAACTTCACATCCCACACTGGTTTCCCGGTGATAATGTAATGAGACATGGTCTCCGGCTCACCGATGGACGTGAAGTACGTTCTCCCGGAAGCTATCGCCAATTTCACTGTTGCATAGAAGATTTCATTCAACATATAGCGATTGAAAATATGACTAGCTGACTTTATGTGATTTATTCTGCGTGTGTGCGATCTGTCCGCAAAGGATTAAAGGATCGGGAAGATTTCGATCAGGCCCAGGCAACTCCTTCCTTGCTGTTGCTTCATAACTCCCACTTCCAATTTACGGGTCCCCCACTATCAACTATTTCATATTGCGTCTATCATGTTTTTCCTCGCGTCACTGCGAGGATACGGTCTCCTCTCCTTACTTTTAGTCCCCCAAACTTCCTTCTACACTCCACAGGAGTTTGATGAGTAGGACCCAGGAGTAGGGAGAGGAATCATCTGTGGCTTGCCAGCCACAAGTTGTCCAGGCCTGGTTTAGATCAAGGACTACGAACCTCTGAGCGTGACACCAACGTCGGTATCGTAAGTACCGAAGTGTTTTTGAATGATACAGGCAGTTTGCATCGCCTCTATCGCCAAATCGCGCATCACCATGTCGTTATGTAATTTCCACATGACTATGAACGCGTCGCCAGAGAACTTCAATACATCGCCGTTATGCGACAGTATTTCCTGCACCATGGCGCCGATATAGCTGTTCAGCGTTTCCGTCAACTTCGAAGGTCCGCCTTTACCCGTTTTCGTGTACTTTTCGGCGAGATCTGTGAACCCTGTCGACGCACACTTTTTCAATTCGTTCTATTCGTTTTTCAGGCTGCTCTTTTCCTTGCGTAACCAGAAATTTTCGCCTTTTTCCTATGTTATTCAGTAGATTTGGACGAGAAATTGTGGGAAATCCAAGTTTCGATCCTGGAAGATCAATGGTTCGAAAGATATAAAGGTTTAAATTTGAGCGATTTCCAGTGTTTTTGAGACAGGTTAGCGCCGCCATGTTGTGTGTAGTGACGGTTGCGCGCCGCTTACCGAGTGGAGCCGCTAGGTGGCACCACAAGAACGCCTTGATGTTAATGTTGATTACGTAGATTTCCAAGCCGGCCCTCTGCGCCCCCCTTCCCTTCCATCCGACGTAACCACCAATCAATTAATTAATTGTCGGCATTACCGCGTGCTTATGGTGCTACCTAGTGCCTCCGCTCGATAAGTGGCGCGCGACCGTCACTCACCATCACTACACACAACATGGCGGCGCTAACCTGCCAAAAACACTGGAAATCGCTCAACTTTAAACGTTTTAAACCATTGATCCTTCAGGATCGAAACTTTGATTTCTCACATCTTCTCGTCCAAATCTACTGGATAACATAGGAAAAAAGTAAAAATTTATAGGAGGAAGGCAAAACTTTCTGGTGACGCAAGGAAAAGAGCAGTCCTGGTCTCTCTTTTAAACGTGTAGTAATATCGATATCGCGGGTGATACCTGATATGTCGCCAAGCATCAAAGTGGTATAGTACATTCTAGTTTGATAGTTGTCGTAATGATCCAGAATTTCATCCGGACACATAGAAGCGAATATTTTCGTATGCTGCTCCAATTTCAACTCCTTCGCTCGTATCCTTCGCTTCTCGTCGAGCTCATCTTCATTTTCCCAATCGAATCGAATCAGTTATTGTTCATTACGAAAATATTTGTACATGGTATCTCCAAAACAAAATTATTCAATCATATTTAACTACTACATACAAGGTGTACCGAAAATCGTGAAACAACATGTCGGCTAGTGTTTCTACATGCAGAAATTGACAAAGACAGAGTGTACCCAGGTTTAGCATGGAACAGAACATATACCCATATATTGTAACATGTTAAATATGGGTATAGGTTCTGTTCCATGCTAAACCTGGGTATGGTTTTTGAGGTATTTTTTTAAATCTGGGGTTTTCCCATATTCTGCAGTACTTCAGCATTAATTAAAAAAATAATCGGAAGTTCTTTGATTTTGACACAAAATTCATCGGTTTACCCAACTTCGCGGCGTATTGCTTGCCTCGCATGGACTCGCTGATATTTATTTAAAGGTTCATTTTAGAGAGCTTTTCGAAACGTAGTTCTCTTTATAAGACTCTTACTCTTAAAGTGGAACCAAAACATTTTTTTAACTTATAATAAAAGAAATATATGTCCTGCAAAATAATATGTAATCAAAAAAGTTCCTCAGTATTAAAAAAATACATTTTTCCTTAATGTTTATTGATAAAAGATAATGAAAACACACTTCAGATTTCAAGTTTTGGTCCGACATTTTTCTCAATTTTTTCGATAACCGTTTGTTTTACGAAAGAAAGTAATGGGACATAACATTGCGTTCGAAACTTTCATCGTTCATTACACAAGTAAATATCATCGGGATTGTATCATATTTGGTATCATTTTCATTAGAAAAATGACACGAATATGTTGGTCGAAGTCCCATAAAAATATAATGAAAAAAAAATAAATTTTGTAATTGGGTTAGTAGTGGTTCACACCGATATATCCGACCCGGTATCGGATTACGCGGCATGTTTATTCTATTCAGCAACCGAGGCAGCTCGAGCTTCTTGGCCCCTCGCAAGTTTGCTTCCAATGGAAGTGGTACGCGAACTGATTTAGAACGGTCACTCCGTCACGCTTAGATTGGGACTTTACTGTACATACTAATCATGAAGCACGCAAAAAACCCGACGGATCTTTAAACTCGATTTTCTCAAAAACGAAGGATTAAACGAAAAAATGTTATTTCTTTGTTTTGACTTTTATTTTTGCATGTAGAGTCACTTCTCATCCGGTTGCATCGCGATTTTCGGTACACCTAATATTTTTACATACTGTGATCTAAAAAAACGCTTTTTTAACTGTAAAGGAAGAAGAATTCACCTTCATGCTGTATCATTTTGTGAACATCTTGCCGCAATTCCCTCACCGAGGTACTGTAGTGCGGCGTCACCGAATTCTGTTCGGGTAAATTTTACTACTTTATTACATATCTCAGTCAAGAACAATATTATTCTTTGAAATGAAGAGAGAGTCAGATGATTAACCGGTAATCACAGGCGTGAATTTAGAAATGCATAAATAAAACTATTTCCGTGTTAAACCTCCTACGAGAATTTAATTATCAAAAATTACAGGTAGAAAGTTCATACAGCGTTAGTCGACACACGTCTGTGATTACGGGTTGAGAAGCCACATTCAGGATGTAACGTTTATGTATTGATAAATCAGGTTATAAGCTGAAATACATCTCAATCTTAGCTGATTGAAATGTATTTAAAGAGAAATCAATTTTTACCCGATAATACAAGGTGGGCTGTTTATAGGAATTGTTGGAGCCAAAATTGGAGTCGTCATTCATTGTTATACCGCAGTTTCCTTTGTGCAGCTTCGTTTTCACAATTCAACTGTATTAAAGTTAGCCGCGCAATTTCCAGTACAAAAACTTCAGAGCTTTCATTTTGAAAGATTCTGTAGCGACTAACTTCGTACATTCGCCACAAAATGGTCGAGACCTTTCCCGTTGCTAATTGATCCTTCACTGTCCTTCACCGATTCCTATATACAGTGTTTTATCGATATAAGTCCCTAGCACGGGTCTGCCGAGGGACATTTATGCGCCAGGGATAGTATTCTTTGACTTTTGCCGAACGTAGATAAGGACAGCCGAGCTCGAGAAGCTCGGTCGCCGAGAAGTGTAAACATAAATAATCTGAATTTCTAACTTCTTTATTTTTCATTATCTTTTTATGGGACTTCGTGGCATTTTTCTAATGCAAAATCATACCAAATATGATATAATTCCGATGATATTTACTTGTAA
>CM052265.1:10070581-10134154 GCA_028455795.1 Lasioglossum marginatum | reverse complement strand
TCTAGCGGGCCTAGGACGAATCGCTCCTCTTTCCTTTTCCTTCTCTCTCTCACATCAGTTCTCTCAGTTCCATCCAAAATTGTGTTTGTCCATGAAGTGTGAAACTTTGATAGTCAATGACTCGAAGTAGAATAGATTGGAAAGATTGAGGGAAGAGATGAGGGCGTGATAACCAAATCGTGGATCATTATGTAAAATAAAAGCTTTATGCATCTATTGTGAGATACAAGAGCCATCTCTTTTAGCACTTACGGTACCACGACCGGTCAGATGATCGGTTTCACATTTTTTATTTTTATCTATTAAATTATAAAGATGTTTCCATCAGAAATTATTCAATCAAATTCTTTATTCAAGCACGTATTTAAAAATTGTGGGAAACCTATATAAGCTCAGTCTTGTAATTTTTATAAAACAATGTATATCCGACACATTTTGTACCCGGTACGGTTAGTGTTAATAATTTTAGTAGGTTAATGATAATACGAGGGGGTATCCAAAAGAAATCGGAATTTATTTTTTAAAGCTATATATTTCTTTTCTTTTACAAAACAATCTTATCACCTTCAAACTACTCCCCATTACAATTCAAACATTTGTTCAATCTGTAATTCCATTGCTGAAAATATCTTTCAAGCCCATTTATTGCGATGGCTGCCAGCGTCTTCCTTGTTTTTTTCTTCACCTTTTCTACATTGCATAGACATATAGAGATAGACTGCGCCATCTTATGGGCGAGTTGAAGCCCACAATGGCGGCGCACAGTACAAAGAAAGAGAGAGAGAGCATTAGCCGGGGTCCATAGCGCTCTCTTTCTAATTGATGTACCCCGGCTAATGCTCTCTCTCTCGCGCGCCGCCATTGTGGGCTTCAGCGCTTCGTACAGGCCGTGCAGTCTATCTCTATATGTCTATGCTACATTGTCAAATCGTCGTCCTCTCATGTCCCTCTTCATTCGTGGAAACAAAAAGAAGTCGCACGGAGTGAGATCAGGTGAGTAAGGTGCGTGGGACACGGAAGTCGTGCTGTTTTTTGTCAAAAACTGGCCCACTGAGGTGGCAGGAGTATGAGCAGGTGCATTGTCATGGTGGAAAAACGAGGAGTAAGCGAAACTGCTTCTACTAAACACTTCGCTGCAACTACAGATAACCTTCTCAGACGACGCCACTAGACTAGGTGCACTGAACTCGGAACAGTCCCACTGCCCAGCGCTAGGTGGTCGCCCATTAGACCGTACCGCCGCGCACGGTGCACCACGCCGCGCCGCCTGACCAGCACCACTCCATCGACGCGCCGCCGCGCTGCACGCTGAGGCTGTTTGCCGCACTAGAACGCACCAGCACCGCACCAGCACTTACTATGGGCAAAAAATTTTCTATTGCACCGTTATTTCAAGGTTTAATGTTATATTGTTATAGATCGTTGATTTCGTCTCGATACCAGTTAGAATATTATGAAATAAAAAATATATGTTTAATATTTAAAAAATTGAGGTGACCTTCAGTTTTTATAAAAAAAAATTACCTTTAATTCTTTATATCGAGATTTGTAGAGAAGTGAATACTGATCAACTTTTGTTGGAAATATTTCTTTTTTAGATAATCGGAAATATTTGAAAAATCGCGTTAACAATGCTCACTTGTGGTGAAAATTTAAAGTGACAAAGGAAAGTTTAAAGCCGCATAAGATGGTCAAAAGTGCCCTTGAGTCGAATTATATCGACGATAGGTTATTCGATATGGCATTAAGAAGAAAACATACTGTGCAAAATTTCAACTGTGTATCTCGATCGGGAAGGTAGGTATGGGGTAAAATCGAAAAATCAGCTTTTGGCCTATTTTCCCTAGTTCATGATATTTAGAAAATCAAGAACATGTCAAGAACCTAAATACATACTGTGCAATTGGTTTCAGATTTTTAAATTAAAAATCCTGCTTGTAAAAAATCAAAAACCTCAAAAAAATCGACACGACTACTATTTTTTGCGTATTTTACCGTAAAATATTTTTTAAGTATTTAAATATTGCTTTTAAAAGAATTTCTAAAAAAATACCATTCATTATTGTATAGTTAGCAATAAAAAAGAGAATTAATCAAATAAAAAAAAATAGAAATTACGACCGGGGGTGAACTTAGTATAAGCAGGTCCACAGTCGAACGCCAAACGGATTGAGCCAACCGAGATATTTCTAACATGATTAATATTTCCAGATGTAATGTGTTAATGCTGTAGAAATACTTTCAGATTTTTAAAAAACAACTATTTCATTTCGTGGTGCGGAGTGATCAAAATAAAAATATTTTATATTCCAACACTAAGTTTAGACTGTTAAAATTAACAGTCTGTTAAAAGAATCTATATACAATTTTATTTCTCACCAACCCCTCACCAACCCTCTATTTTATAATACGTATATATAATAAACAATAACTATAACTATTTTATATAATAAAGAAACATTTGAATTAAATGTTTAACTAAATTACATTAAAAACTATTCTATATAATAAAAAGATATAAAAAATTCATAAATTTCCGTCCTCGAGATGCTCGGCGAATGGGGAGCTGCCGCTGCCTCTCAATTGCCGAAACTCCACTTCGGAGATAATTGAAAAAATTTCTTTTTTGGCCATCGCCAAATCATATGGACTAATTTTTCTCAACACGGTACCAATACAGCGACAGAATTGCTCGACTTCGTCGGCTTCCTTCTCTTTGTTATTCTCAACAAGGTAATCCATGACTGTCGCGGCAGCGGGCCTCGTCTCCTTCATCTTTCTCTCTTTCCTGGATACGGGCGAATGCTCCGGTGAAGCGGGTTCGGGGCGCGATGTGTTTGGCGTACCCGGTGATGCTATATCCGCTATTTCGCTGATGTCCCGTTCAAGGTTTGTATCCTCGGTATCCTCCGAGGTAACGGCGACGGTTGTTAGTGTTGGCCGCTCTTTGTAATAGCGGCTGAGGAAGGCCATCTCCTCTTCATATCTCCACTTCCGAATCGTCACCGCCGCCTGGCCGCTCACATTTTTTCTACGCTTTAGCGCTCGCCTGTATGCTTCGCGCAGATTACTCCAAGTCTTTCTGCAAGCGGTCTCTAATAAATAATAAGAATGATTAATTTAATATTTTGTGTCATCTCATAGAGCAGTTGACTGGCAAAATAATATACAATTTATGTATAATATTGTCTTTTTTAATTGAAAAATATTATAGTTGTTCATAATTACCTGGCTCCTTCATCCTTTCAGCTATCCGCCGCCAAACTCTTTCCTTCGCCCTTGAATCGCTGTACTTTGGATGCGTCAAGTCATACAGAATTGGAGATTCGCGGATCAGTTCAATCAATTTGTCCGCATCCATTTTACCACAAGTAAAATTTAGAATTTTGAAAGAGACTCTAAACGAGGATTACGAGTACTGAACAGACTAACCTAACTCAGATCTTAAAAGGTTGTTGCACACTAGACCGCACCGCCTGACCAGCACCGCACCAACGACGCCGTTTTGGGTTTCTTCTATGTAAATAGTTTCAATGGGGACGCGCTCACCTAACGGCAAAAGCACAGCACCAGCACGCCTACGTATCGCCACGGGGTCACGGGAAAATCTGCGCACTTAGCAGCACCGCCGCCTGACCAGCGCCGACCAGCTCGACGTTTTGACTTTCTTCTATGTAGTTCCAATGGGAATGCACACACTCTACCGGCAACGGCACAGCACCGGCACGTCTCCACATCGCCTCGACAGAGGGACATTCTCGGCGAGAATGTTTTGCCGGTTGCTGGATGTGCTGTTCGTACAGTCACAGAGTCACAGCCTACTCTAGTACTAGCCGTGCTGAACAACGTGGCAACACCGCTGTGTTTACAGTTCGAGAGTCCTTTTTTCTTAGAAAATTATGTTAAAATACACAATTCGTTGTTAATTATGTTTAAGCAATATGTAAATATTATAACTACGGTAAGTAAAAGTGATATTAAAGCATACTAATATGTATAAATGCGGTATACATTTTGTGGACTCTCGGAACAGTTTGGTGTTGCGATACATAATATTTAAAATATATACAGTGGTTTTAAGAAAATATAAGCATGTAGCAATGGGAAATCATCTTTGAACTAAAATACAACATTTTAAAATGAATGAAGGGATATATAAATCAATAGAAGCCTGAAATAGACGAAATTATTGTGACGAAGTCGAAGAGGTTAAGTGATTACGTGTATACGTCAAAGAGGTTGGGTAATCACTTACTGAAGAGAAAAATTGTGCAGGTAATATATTATAATATCGTCTTACAAATTTATAAAAGATAATTTTATAATTGTTGTAAATTTCCTATCCACCCTAGGGGTATTACTGTGGCACGTTACCTTTTTTTATCATAGTGGGATGTTTTATCGCCAATAGCCATATCATCCCATTTTACAAAATAAAATACATTTTTTAAAATAGGAAGAAAATAAAACGAATTTTTTTTTTAATAAAATAAAAAGAAAATACAAATGAAGAAACATTCAATTTTATAATAGATAACAATGAATAAAATAATCTCGATGATGATTCTATCTTATGATATTCTTTTATATGTGATAATATCTTAGTAGATAATATTCTTAGAAAACAAAAAAATAACTTTTCACATATAAACAGAGAAATAAAATATTAAAGTTTTCAACAATAATAAATAATCTTTAATATTAATAACAAAACATACTCTGCCATTTTCTTGAAATGCTGCTAATACAACCCTGAGAATCTTGTATATAATAACATTAATAATAAAAATATAAAAAGAAAATAAATAAACTAAGACAAATAAAAAACTCTGTTGATGTATTAACTAACACATATTAGAAAGAACAAGCTAAATATATCAGAGTTAATGCTTTAAAAAAAGTTAAATAGAAAAAAAAATAATTGAAAATTTAGGTTCTATTGAAAGTTTTTATTTTACGCTTTTTAGAATTGATATGTATATTCATTTCTAATTGACTATTGTTTATAGTTTTAACGTAATCATTCAGTTAAATATTCGAAAAAATTGATAATAATTTAAACAAAATACTGTGATAATCTTTACCACAAATGCATCTACTTAAAAATGCTAAATGATGTATATCTGATTGTATACTAATATATGTTAATTTGCACAAAATATGTTTATGATTTTCAGATTTTAGAAAATCTGATTCCAAATTAGGAACATTTATTATGGCTTCTACTATTGCGCACATGTGGGTAAATACATTTGTTACATCTTCTGTAGGAATGGAAACACCACCCCTTTGTAAGTGATCAAAGTATATATTATTTACAGTTGTATCTTTATCCTCCACAACTAATAATTTGCATATATTACAATTTAATTTTTTTGCAACAGAATGGGACCATAACCGTATATATAAATCTTAATGGAATCATCAACAATACAAGTGGATAAATAATCAGTGTCAAAAATTTCTGAAAAACCGCTGACATCAACAGGAAGATTATGAAGATCATTACTATCATCATCGCAAATTTGGAATTTATTTTTTATTTCAGCAAAAGAAAACGAACTTGCCGATTTTGTAAATATGCGTTTTAATCTAATATTTTTTTCTGCATGAATTGTTTCATCATATGATACATGATAATTGCAAACAGATAAAAGTCTATAATTTCCAAACCGCTTTTCTAATTTCTCAGTTGTAAATTTTCCTGCTAAAAGATAAGATATGTCAAAATTTTTGAAACAATACTCTGTAAGTAACAAAAGAACTGTAGTACTTTGATGTAGTACTTTAAAATTATCTAACGTTAAATGACCATTTGTCTTTACATTTTTCCAAGAATTTAACCATGTTAGAAATTTTTTTAAAAATTGACATCTAAAATCATTAAAATTTAAAATCGGTATACAAAATTCGTTTCTTTTCCTGTTATCTTTCACTTTACTTGTATTGTTCACAATATCCCACCAGTTGCGAAAAATTTCTAAAAAATGCGCTGTATCAGTTATCAACAAGAAAAGCCTTTTGACGATCGAAATTGTTTGGATATAATGATTTATAATTTAATTTATAAGCTTTCTTAACTATTAAATGTTTTTCATAATCGTAAACTATACGCAAATCATTAAATGTAGCCAATTTTAGTTCTTTAGAATCGAAATCGGGGAAAATAAAAGTTTTGTTTAAATTCTTTAAATTCAATCAATTATTTCTTATATTTTTCATTATATGAACAAAATCAAAACATAAAAAATAGTTTTATTATAACTCTGCGTCTGGACTGGTCTGGACTCGATCCGATAAGCACGCATGAGTCACCGCGCTCTCGCGTACGATTTAGAATTTCATAATTCGATTAAGCTTGTAATTTGCGTATTGCCAAGAAGACATGTCATTTAGCTTTTGCTCATAGCAAATATATAGTAAACTAATTGGTCTAGCTACCCAAAAAAGTTGAAATCGTATAGTACAATATTAATAAAGTTATCGTCTTTTTTAGAGCGTCCGAATATTAATTCTGGTCACTCTCCTATTTTGACAATATCAAAATGATTAATGAGCAAAATAAATTTTTACTTAGCTCCTGTAGATGGCAATTGATGTATAAAAATTTTATTTTGCATAAAGATCCGCAGTCTGATGATAACAGTTGTGCCACGTAGGAGGTTCATGCAGAAATAAAAGACACCGTTCTCCTCTTCGTTAAGTGTGTTTATTCAATTCAATTACGAGAAATCTATAAACCAGAGTTCCGGAGAAGGGTTGTCGATGTTTAACAATGAATACACTTCTCGTGACAATAGACAATATGTGTTTATTTAATAGTTTCGCTATATAGATACTTATATGACTTGTCGCTCTAACAGATCGCTGCCTATAACGTGACGGCCGAATTTTATTGTGCCTGGCCCTACTATAGTTCCTTATTGTGCTTGAATCTATGATGGGTCGACGTCATCTTTGGTTTACTCTTAATTATTCATGTTTTTTTTTCTTCATCTCTCTTCTTTCATACCGTCGGCTGACAACTAACAATTGGATTATACTCGGTATCGTCTCTCGTTTTTCTCTTTTTCTCTCTCTCACTCTCTCACACACACTCTCTCCCTTTCTCTCATCAGCATCTTCTTCTTTTTTTTCTTCTGTGAAGATGTCGCGACACGCGAAATCGAGTCTCCCGAACGTAGGAATTCGTTCTTGCGCGGGTTCTTGAAGCTGTTTTCTCTCATTTCACTACGAAAGTAACGACATTCTCTTCTCGGGCGAAACGCAACACACGCATTGATTCTTCTACCGCGCAATCGATGAACACATTTGTCTCGCGTTGCGTGCACATTGTCGCCAGAAACTTCTTCGATCGTCTCTTTTCCGCTCGTGTTCCCGATCTCGGGTTATGTATTTTTTACACAGTTTCGATCGAGTTTGAACCTGCAACTACACATACAGACGCACACGCAACACGTACAGACGAGCATACACACTTGCATATATATCGGGTTCAGAAACTAGCGAAACTGTGAACGTGCTCGCGTGTTATCGTGCAATGCGGCATCCGATCGAAGTTATCAAAATCCTTTCGGGAAAGAGTGTGGTTGCTGGTCGACAATGGTACACCTTATAAATAGTCGAACAATTAGAAAAAGTGAATGAGCTGCGACGGCTTGTCGAGAGGGTTCGCGCGACCGGTTTTCGCCTCGCGTTCCGACTCGCGCGCGAGAGAGACCTTTAATGAGACCATTGGAATTGTTCTAACGCGATATAGATCCGAATGAAATCTGCAATAAATCGTACAGAAAATATGTGTGTCTTCAGATTTCATATGGTTTTTCGTTTGTTCACGATCTCCCAATGCAGGAACGATTTCCTCGTAAGTTAAAATGCTCGCCCGGTCGCGGGAGCTTCGTCTTCGGTCTGCGACGAACGACGAGGAGGACCTGTTCGGTTGAGTCTCGTGCACGCTTGCTCGGCCGCGTTCACACATGCATATGTATACATTAATCGTTACAATTCTATATGGTACGCTCCCCTCTTCCGTGTCCTGCTACAATGTACAATGGTTTGTTTCGCTTGAGCGAGCGAGCGTACGCGAATTCCACGAAATCGGCTTGGGGACAGAGTTTCTCAACCGCCATTTTGTCGGCGTCCGTATCCTCGCATTCGATCCTCGATTTGCTCGCGGACAAAAAAGCGATTCCCGATCATTTCTCGCCGATCCTTCGAATCTGTTCATGCCGCGATACGCGTTTCTTCGCGTTCCAGGACATACTTCGGGATACTTCGTTGTGATTCTATGCACGCGGTTTCCGGCCGCAGAATGCGAAAGGACCTCGTTCGGATCGCAGACAAAAGAGATCGCTGGGTCTCGATGCTTCTCGTGCCGATAGCGGACCGAGAAGTTCGGACAGACGTTCGAGCGCCACAAGAGACATTCGTTTCGCGTATTTTATTACTTGTTTCTCATTTTCTCCCATTTTTGCTCTTTACGACAAACGTGACTCGTTTATATAATGGCACACAGCATGGCAGTTGCAACAATGTACTTCAATAAAACTGTTTACATGTTAATTCTTTTTTTTGTTCTTTATCTTCTTTATAGTTTACCTTAGCTTACTCGTTAAACTTACACTAGCCTCGTCGCCTTCCTCCCCTATTCTCCTCCGTCGCGACGTATCCGTCGATCGAAGGTTCCAATCGCGAGCGCAGAGCCACAATCGGAGAAGATATGTGTCGCGCCGCGATAGGATCTCGTAGATCAGGCATGCACAGTCGGAGGATTTGAGAGCGGGAGCTCTCGACCAGTGATGACAGAATCGAGGAATCGAGGAACTTTCCCCTCCGGCGGCTTGGCCGGCTGGGCCCCCCCTCTGACGCACCGTCGTCGCCACGCTGCTTCTACTGCGCACGCGCTACACACAAACATACCTCTAGTCTGCTCGTGTGAATGCCTGTTCGATTGCACGCGTGCGCAGTAGAAGCAGCGTGGCTACGACGGTGCGTCAGAGTGAGGGTCCCGGTCGTCCGAGCCACCGGAGGGGAAAGTTCCTCGGTTCCTCGATTCTGGCATCACTGCTCTCGACTCGCCTCGTGAGCCGGTCGGAGCTGGCTGGCACACGTAGAGTGGGGAGAACTGCAACAGTGTGCGTGTGAACTTGTGCTACACTCACATGCTTAGTGGCAGTTAGTGGGATCCCCTTCGATACGTCTGAGCTAGGTTCCGGCTCCGAGAGCGGCACGGAACCACTTGCTAGCTCGAGAGCTATTCTAAGAGCTACTCTAAGAGCTACGACCTGTGCATGCCTGCCGTAGATCGTCGTTCGCACGGTCAAGGGTGCGTCGTGAAGACTAGGCTTAACTCGCTTCCGTTCATTCCATCCGTGTCTTTCAGTATTCTTTCACGCAGCTTCCTTGCTCTCTCTCTCTCTCTCTCTCTCTCTCTCTCTTTCTCTCTCTCTCTCTTACTGTCCTACGCATGCACACAGGATACGCATTATTATCGTGTTCCTTTGAGGTATGTACACGCGATCGAAAGTCGTATTGCGTCTTCGATAATCGATCGAACTCGAAGTTTCGGGCGTTTCACAATCGTCGACGTACCTCTGTTTCCTCATTTCTCAAACACAACTCGCATTCTTTCATGCTCTTCCTCTCTCTCTCTCTCTCTCTCTCTCTCTCTCTCTCTCTCTCTCTCTCTTTTAGATTCTCTGTTTGACTTAATGATTAAACACGTAGAAATTGGAGAATAAAAAAAGGGGGCAGGAGAAGCCACATTGTCGGCGGCGTCGGTTCCAGGAGGATTCGCGGCCTAATCGATTCGTTCCTCGATATCCTGTTCACACTGATCGCGCACGGCCTTGCCAAGAAAATCCTGTAGATCCTCGACGGATCCTGTTCGCGGAAGAAATTTCGTCGTCGTTCGCGGCCGCGGTTCCAGCATGGACAGACATGACGCCACCGCGGCTTTCCTTGCGCAATATTTTCACATAAAAACGTTTTTCATCGTAGATACTAAACAGTCGAGTCGAAAAATAATATCGAGACGGCCTCGTTCACGCGTTCTCACCGTTTAAACTCGCTCTCCTCGCTAAGCATTCTCATTCAGTGTTCCACGGAACTGTCTCAGCTTAGGATCACTCGAGTGCGGGATCAAAACCACTTGGATCTCCGGCGGGGGTTGCGCGTAGGCAACCCTGTCTCCGTTCATTTCTCCTGTTCCATTAGATTCGCGCAGTCGATCGACCCTTTGTTCAACGGAGGAAGACGCTCGGAAAATATTCTGACTAGAACAGCGTCTCCCGAACTTCTTCTTTTCGTGATACCTCTCTCGCGACTCGCTCGGATATGTACAACGAAAAACGTACAAGCAACTATAAACGGTGGAAGTTCGATTGAAAAAATCAAGTCGTCCTCGATACACGGACGAACACCGGTCTGTCGAATGTCATTCTCGCGGAAGGTCTCGCTAACAAAGGATCAACCGTTGCGACCGTTTTCTCCCTATGTGTTCTCTCTTGCCTTTAGGGACTTCCACGCTCGTCTTTTGACTCAAGTACCCAACACATTTCCGAGGACAGACTATTTTAAATAGAACGAGACGCAACATCAAAGCATCATTTTCTCGCATATCTCGCTTGGGCGATTTATTCGTCTTAAAATCCAAGACCAGTGATCAATTGCTCGAAGCGATTATACATCCTACGGTTACAACCTTGTTAGTCATCTAATTAAGACGGGTACGATGATAAGTGTCGGAACGATTGTTTTATTACTGATTGGAAGTGGATAATCGAGCGTGTACGGACAATAAAGAGTGCCAGTAGTAGAAGATTCGTAAGATTCGAAAAAACTTTCTCTCAGGCCTTCTCAATTCTCGAGCGATCGAAAGAAAGACTTTTCTTAATTCTTTTTTTTTTGTTCTTTTATGTTCTTTGTTCTCCATCGGGCGCAACACTCACACACACGAAACACAGTCACTCCTTTTTAACAATTGTGTCGATTAACGATAATATTAATTTTTTTTCTGCTTAGCTATATAATATGTATATAATGTAACACAATGATATAGGCTTGATATGACGGTGGCACACGTTTATTAAACCGTTCCATTTTTTTTTATTCTTTCTATCTTCCTCGCCACCATGCTTCTCTAGGTTTGCTCCCCGCCGTCTCTCTTCTCGTTTCTCCTACGAGAATCACCTTGTCGCGATTAACGGCGATTTCAATCGAGAAACCGGTCACCCTCCGAAATTATACGTCTCGAGCTACTTAATCGCGCTGAACAGATAATGAGGATAATAAGAAGCCAGAGATAAACGAAGTGGACCAGCTTCGTATAATAGATTGTGGTGTCTTTGATTATCGCGTGACGGCTTGGACAGCCTTGTGGTTCGATTGTCTGAAGTGGTTTTGCCTTTAACCTGTCAAACGGGTGTCTGCTCGATCATGGACGTTGCAAGACCAATTGTAAAAGCACGGTAGACTAAGATTGATCTCGTAATCGACTTACTTGTACGAATAAAATTCCTCATAACTCATTTCGTTAAGCTCGAAGTTGCTCCAAATATTGAAGAACGCTTCAACTATTTAATAATTGTATTGACAGAAAATTCCCCTAGAGATAGAAAGATCTTCTACGTGCATTATCCGCGGAACAAATTTAACCGGAAAGATTGTATAAAAATGGCGAACGAGGTGTATGTACCAATCATATATATACTTTCCAACTGTTGTACATCTTCAATACTTGGAGCAAGCGAACTTCGGTGCCTTCAAACGGATAGTTCATAAAACGAAGGGTAAGTTATTATTCTATTAAGTCGCATCTCGAATAAACATCTGTTTGCCCGCCTAATTTAGGTAACGTAAAACGATGAAAATTGCATGGGCGACATGAACTGGGAGAAAAGAAAATTGTTGAAAGGTGTGGTCAAGTTGGTTGGTTCGTCCCGGTTAACAAGTTAAATGATCTCGAAGGTGCACAACGAAGAGGGTGTTCGCTCTCACGCTCTCCCAGTAAATTTTGACAATCGATCTTCGTCGACCTCGATCAATTTTCTTCTATCGTTCGCTGACGGTGGAGCCTAGCGTCATGAACGTCCGCCATGGGAGTGCGAGACCGGAGACTCGCACGCCTGGATACTGGATAGGCAAGGACGCGAGAGTTGCGACGGTTTTCTTCCATTAGCTTGCGGCCTGGATCGAGGCGAGAGGCGACGGAGGTGCACTGCCTCGACCGAATACAGGTTAGCGACGGACTTCTGACTTTGTTCCGTCGACCACGCAGGACAGAGAGATCGGTTCGATGAGGTGAACGGCGTTCGTCTGTCCTGCGCGCGGATCCGATGCCCTTTCCAGCATAAAATCTAACTCCTATAGGTAGTAGAGTCTCGCAAGTGATATAACTCCTCCGCGGGAATGAGGTTCTCATTCGCGTGGCGTAACTCTGGTCGCAGAGATCGAACGGACGAAAGTGTCGTGTACCAGCGACAAGAAAGAACGCGTTTTCCGTTCGGCTTCGTTCGCAAGTGTCAAGAGAGCATCTTTTTGCGTTTTCATTTTTTCTCAAAGTATTAACGATAAAATTTTACACTTTCAACATGTCACTTAATTCTCCGTACGGCAGACACGACGATGTATGTATAGATTTATTTATATATAATATGTATACAGCGAGCGAGGGTTGGGCGAAGCGCGGATCGCGTCTGGGGACTTTCTCTCTCTCTCAAAAATAAAAGAACGCGAGCAGATCTCTTCTGTTTAGCGGAGAACAACGTAAGTACTTACTTAGTTGCGACTGTCTCCTCTCTCTCTCTCTCTCTCTCTCTCTCTCTCTCTCGACGAGACGAGACGACGCGACGCGACGCGCTTCGTCCACATCGCTCACGGGCTTGTTCAATTCGCGACGGTGACCCGGGACGTTCGATCGAGAAGATTCGAAGCCTTTCCGCATTGAAACGATGCTCGCGGTTGTTTGGTCGACAACGGACACCACCGTCTCGCAGCGTTTCGTCGCGCATCGATTTCCATCTTCTAAATCCCGGGCCTTCACACGGGAACTATGCACTGGCGCCTAGACGGCCGTGCGTTAGACTGTGTCCGATGATCGGCCGACGCGGCATGGGCCTGTCTTCGCCGAGATCTCCGGAAGCCACCGTTCCCAACTAGCCAACCCGAGTTGACAGTTGTTTGCACCAGAAGAAAAATCGACGAGGCGGAAACGTGCCCAGACCTTGTCGTCCGCGCCACTGCTAAGAACGTCCGGCGTTCAAGGGTGGAATATACCTGATATATATCTATGTATACACGTAGTACAGGTTTCTTTCTAGATTAGCTGGTCAGGTCTATCCGAGCATCAGCGGCCGCTCGAACTCCGAAGGACAGAAGGTGAGAGACTATTCTGCTGTTATCTCTTGAGAAAGATACCGCGCCGCTTGGGACCTCGCCGACATAGTAGACAGAAACGCAACCGAATAACTATGAATTTCTATAAGCACCTTGTTTGAACAGGTTGGGCTTAAGCGGCTTCCTCGTATCAGCGCTTAGACCCGCTCGAAATCCTCTTCGGCAGCTTCCGATGCTCGGCCCTAGGCCTGCGCGCGGGAGTGGGTTACAGAACCGGAAGCGGACACGGATGTGGGACCATGACTACCGATGGGCCTATCGAAGAAACATCGACTATTTACAAAAGGACTCGTCTCGCTCTGATCTCGCTTAGTGCCTCGTGTTTCATGTTCCTGATCCCCGCTGTCTCGATGCGTCGATCATTCTCGCTGCACGCCGACCATCCGCGCGTTCGAGAACCGATTCTACACCGACGATCATCCGTAACACGCCACGAACATCGTCGTTCGCCCGTGTCACCTACGATACTCCTTTATGGCTCGCCGATCCCTTCCATAAGGTGATCGCGGTGATCATCGTTATCTCTCGAGAACGATCCACGGAGAGATCCGTGGCCTCGAGATCGTTTCGGGGAGCGACCGGTACCGTATCCCCGTCGACACACGCGTTTCACGTGGTCGCGCGTCCGTCCTCATTAGAAAATTAGCTTCCAGCCAATTGTCTTCCTCTTCACGTCCGTGACGATCGTCTTGGCGGTTGTCGTCGTCGAACGCGTTCTCGACGATGCACGAAGAAAACTCCTTCTCTCTCTCTCTCTCGCTCTCTCTCGTTGGTTTTCCGGCACGCTCGACTCGAACGGAAAAGGTAAAGCAGAAGACTTTAGGCGCGCGCGGTCTCGGAATAGAAACAACATCGTAACCGTGTCACCACGCCAAATTCACCGTAAACGCTTTCTCCTCGCTTATACGTAATATATTTTCCCAACAGTTTCCATAAATATCGTTCTAACGACGCGCGAAAGGTCCGTAACAACATTATAAACATCTACACGGCTCTGTCAACGTAAGTGATCGAGGCTTGAGAAACTATATGGAAGTCGTACCCGAGGGGGTCAACGGATTCTATACATCCGTAGAATAATGGTAGCTCGAGTAAATACGAATGGCGATTATGCCTCTAGTCATTATTATGCTACAACTGTGTACACCTGTGTTTAATAGCGCTCACCTGCATGGTTTCCTATATTATATACACAACGACGACGCGCTGGCACGCGTCTCAACGTACTATTTAATTCGATGAAGATCGTTCTCACGTGCTCTCGCGCCCCTCGATTATGCTCGCGCTTCTTCGAACAGCTCTATATAAAACCGGATAACAATCACGACGACGAAGACTCAGAATTCAGAAGTGGATCGACGAATGCTTCGATCGGAACGCGTGCCTACGTTTTCTCCGTGCATCGCAAGACCACCTAGCGAAACGTTCGTTTATTGTCATCTTGAAAGCTAACCAGCTCTCTCTTTCTCTTTTGGATTCCGACAAAAAACAAAACGCCATCTCGCGAGGACAATGTACACATTTCTCCGGTGATATATATTATCCATATATTACATATATGGGTTACATCGTGTGGCACCGATTCTACTGTTTCGTCTCTTCTTTGAGAATTCGTCCCCCCTATTGTCGGTTCCCTCTGTAGTCTAGAACCTAGCGCTCGTTATACAACGATGATCTTTGGACCCGTGACGAGAAATCCAAAATAAGGGATGCGGGGTTTCGCGGGAGCGAACTGCATGCGTTCACGGAATGACTGTGGCTGTGCAACGGGTTTGTTTGGCTTTTCGTTTTGATTGAATCACTCGGATCGCGGTCGATGCGGGAGTATGTTGATCGGCAACGGAAGGGAGTACAACGTCGCGGGAGTCGATGGCAGGTATGATATCGTGGATTATCTCGGCTCGATACTCGTTTCGATCTACCGCGTTGTTTTCTCGTGTCTGTTATTATAATAAACCCTCACGTCGTGTTCACGATCTCCACGTGTTCTCGCGTTCCTCGTCGGTCGGTTCCGTCGTTATCCTCGATTCTCGAGCACGAAACTCGACGCCTGGATCGCGACCAGTCAATCGAGCGTTCATTCCTCGCCGAAAACAGAGCATCTCCGGAGGACTTTCAGACATGCAACCAACTGGTCTACTGAAAGAAAAAGACTACCTAGATTCTATCGTAACAAGTATACTGATCTTCCGTCGACGCTCCGTTTCCCGTTCCCTCGGTTATTGAACAGTACCATGGCGCAACGGGCCGTCGAGTTTCGTGTAAACGCGTGACGACACTGACGATCTCTTTGGACCCGTTGTCTCCTATAAGAGAGTTCTGTCGATGATGTCTCTTCTGAGAAGTCCTCGTGGAATGGCCAGCCCCGTTTACGATCTGTTTTAAACGAGGCCTGCCACTGCCTCGCGGATCGATCCTCCTCCGTTGATCTCTTGGAATATCGCAAGGGCGACGTGCTCGGATGATGATAGTGTGATCTGAATGACGGGTGACGATGAAAAGAGAATGATGACCGCGAACGATGCTTTTTTTGTGGTGAGTACGAGAGTGATTTGGTGAACGACACGTAGATAGATGCTGTCTGTCGGTACCGTCGCTGTTGGAGTCGATGAGGTATCTTTCTGTTCGCTGTCGCTCTCGTTTTCTAAGACTCTAGAAATGCTCTAGGCTGCCTCTACGGTTGCGTGTGTGTGTGCACATGACAACATCGAAGAAACGAAGAGAGACCGATATTTGCTTTCTACACCGTAATTGACCGTAGCTGGCCTCGAGTACTTATCTGCTATCCTGCTGATCGATCTTCGGTTGATCTCGTCTGCCTTTCGACTCCGATCCTTTCGATGTCTGCCTTTTCCTGGAAACGTTATCAGATTAGTTGAACTCTAGTTGGACAGTTTCCATTAGGGTGGTCCTTATTTTTCAACTTCCGAATTTTGTTGGTCACACCCTCCTTTTTTCTTTGTTCTTTTACGTCGCTTCTTCAACTGCTAGGTTATTAAGCGACGGGACCTACAATTTATTTTTAAAGGTGGGTTCCGAACCACCTTGGGCACCACAGTTTTAAATGGCATATGGAATATTTCCAGAGGTGCCGGCGGCGGGATTCAAACCCGCAACCACGGATCTGCAAGCGCGCGCTCTAACCACTGAGTTGCGCTAACCACATACTGCGCGCCTGTTCACCTCCCCCCCCCTGAATTGTGGCACTTGGCACTTGATCGGACAACGGGAACCTGTGTCGCATCGTGCTAGAAAATTGTTTATTTTTAAAACTTGGTTTTCTCTATTGATACACACATGTATACACATGTACATGACATAAAATATATATACATTGTTTGAAAATATATTTATTTAAAAATCAATTGAGTCTAACTAATGAAGAAGAAATTGGAATTCGTGATATATGCATTTTTCTTGTTACTGTTATGTAAAATCGTGGTTACGAGTCCCAATAGCAATGGAAACTCCACATCGAGAAGTTTACGTTTCGAATTTAAAAAAAACTGTATGCATATAGCTATATTGGAAAAATAAACAGTGTATCAATAAAATAAAAAATCAGGGGTTAACATAAAAAATGAGCGAAATTAATAAGATACAATAAACGGAAAATAACAGCCAACAAGCGAAAATAATGCATATAAAATATAAACCATATCATCAGATAGGAAGCATCATATAATATTATTATATAATATTATATAATATATATATAATATATATAATATTATATCATCATATAACACTAAGCCTCAAATGACCGGTTTCATATTTTTCATTTTATAATTATTGAAATTATGAAGTTGCATACATGGAAATTGATTCGATGAATTTTTTCGTCCTTGCACATATTGTATTAAAAATTATGCGAGATCTAAATAAATAGAGCCTTGTCATTTTTATCAGCTGAAATATTTTAATTGCTTTTAGAGCTTGGTAGGTTTAGTGTTAAAAAGATGGACACTCCGCGAACCACGAGGCTCGTATCTAATGACACCGCATGTCAACAAAGCACGCAATGAAAACGCGAGACTAAATAGATAGAGATAAATTACACTGTCCTACAGCCAAAAAACGTTTCGATTCTCACTATGCGATTCTTAGAGTTCTTCGCGCTGATTCCGAATCTGTCCTTAATTTTTCTCCTAGACGCAGTTTTTGAGAAATTTGAGTTTGAAAAAAGACATATTTTTCGATTTTGAACAAATATTGTGATGTTATTATAAAAGATATTGTATTGTTCTTTACTGGTCACCTTGATTATTTTAAATGGAAAGACCTACTTTCTGTGTCATGAATCGATAGACTATCGAATTCTGAGTAAAAATGTATTGACCTCCATATGTCCTAAATGTAATAGTTAACGAGATATTATCGAAATAATTTCCTTTCTTCTTTGGATAATATCTCGTTAAGTATTAGGTTTAGGACATATGAAGGTCAACACTTTTATACTCAGAATTTGATACTCTATCGATCTATGGTGTAAAAAATAGGACATTCCATTTAAAAAAATCAAGATGACCTTGAAATCTCCTCTATGCCTCTAGCCACGCAGAAAATGCGTATACAACATTTTTTCATATTATTACAAATAACGGCAATATTCAAAGTGGACATAGTTATTGCCCCACCCTGTATATCTATCTTAGGTCTAGGGGTCCTGATCCCACAATAGTGCTACAGAAAAAAATTTCTTTCGAAATCCAATTTTTTCTTTACGATGCCCTTGTATTTTATTTGCATATAATTATACAACATAGAAAGACAAATTCAACGGTATATAGAAATGTAAATTCACGATGTACTATAATGGAGAAAACCAAGTTTCAAAAATGAACAATTTTTAAGCGCGATGCGCCACGGGTTCCCATTGTTCGATCGAGCTGAAATTTTGTACATATTTTTTCACCAGGTGTCACAATTTTGGGGGGTGCGACGAACAAAATTAAAAAAAAAAGTTTGGCCTCTATAGCTAAGGACCACCCTAGTTTCCATACATCGGACCCGGTTTTGTTATCATTCCAACTCACGAGTGCTCGCAGTTGTCGCCATTCCTCGTAGCCGGTCTCGGGGAACTCGAATCGCTGCGACGATCGTTCGATATCCCTTCTTCGTCGTCGTCCGACGTTTCCAGAACTCTCGTCAGCAGAGGTGGCGTTCCTTCCGTGCCAGATACACTAAACTCCGTCGACAACTCGATGCTTCTCTCATCCTGCGACGTGAACGTTTAATCATCATTTCACATCGGAGAACGAAAAACATGGAACATTCCAGGAGGTTCTGATTGATAATAGGTTGTTGCATAATGAAACAGGGACCGAAAATTACAGTTATTCTAAATTTTTCTACGTTAGAAATCATCGATAAAAGGTTGATTACTATTATCATTTCAGATAATCAACACGAAATAGAAAAAAATCGAAGAACAAAATGATTGGTAAAAACTTTTTGGTTACAAATACAGTGGATAACAGAAGTAAGTAAACACTCATATTCGCAATAATGAAATCACAATAACAGTAATATTTGTTCACTTATAAAAATAAACAAGTTGATTACATATTTAATGGTAATGTTGAAAACAAAATTTATTACGATGATCACAGTGATCTAAAGTTTTATCAAGATATTGATTTTTCTATACTAAATATACAAAATTTGATGTGACAAAAGGAATTAAACGTATCGTTTAATAACACTGTCCAACACAAAATTTGTTTCACAATTACATTGTGATGGTGGTTCTTATAGAGTTTTATGCGCTGATTCCGAATCTGCTCTTACTTTTTTTCCTAGACGAACAGTTTTTGGGAAACATGACTTTGAAAAAAAAACGTGTATTTCAACTTTAAACAAATATTATGATGTTATTATAAAAGATATTGAATTGTTCAGACATTTCCCGAATACAGTGATATCCAATATTAATACATTATGAATGTTTAAACATATTTAAACAATCATTAAAGACGGAGAGACATCACTTTTGCACCAATGTTTGAGGACATTTTTGAAATTATCTCAAAAAATAGAGGTCCAGCGTAAAATCGAACTATACCACGCGATAGAGCAGACTTTTATCTTGAGAAACCGCGCCTTTGAAGTTTGCAACGTCGACGTTTTTTTCGGACCAGAAAGCAAAATATCTTTGCCCGGCATGAGTTGGCCAATTTATATTGAGACCGCGCTTATGGTGAGCGCCACTGGCGGCAATTCATGCCGGCTGAAGATATTTTGCTTTCTGGTTCGAAAAATCCGTCGACGTTGCAAACTTCAAAGAGGGGGTTTCTTAAGATAAAAGTCTGCTCTATCGCGTGATATAGTTCGATTTTACGCTGGACCCTTGTTTTTTGAGATAAATTCAAACATATCCTCAAACATTGGTCCAAAAGTCTCTCCGTCTTTAATGATTGTTTAAACATGTTTAAACATTCATAATGTATTAATATTGGATATCACTGTATTCGGGAAAGTCTACAGAATCTTTTACTGCAAAGAACAATTCAATACCTTTTATAATAACATCACAATATTTGTTTAAAGTTGAAAAATATGTCTTTCTTTCAAAGTCATGTTTCTCAAAAACTGTTCATCTAGGAGAAAAATTAAGGGCAAATTCGGAGTCAGCGCATAAAACTCTATAAGAACCACGATCACAATGTAATTGTGAAATAAATTTGGTGTTGGACAATGTTATTAAACGATGCGTTTACTTCCTTTTGTCACCCCAAATTTTGTATATTTAGTATAGAAAAATCAATATCTTAATAAAACTTCAGATCACTGTGATAATCGTAATACATTTTGTCTTCAACATTACCATTAAATATGTAATCAACTTGTTTATTTTTATAAGTGAATAAATATTACTGTTATCGTGATTTCATTATTGAAAATATGAGTTTTTACTTACTTCTGTTATCCACTGTAACAGTTATGAGTGTCCAAAAATTTGGATACTCCTCGATAACTGTTATCGATGAAGAAAAACTATTTCCATTGCTTAAAGCCTTATCGATGAGAGAAGTTCATTTTGATAACTCATAATAATTATCAATGAGAGAAGTTCATTTCGATAATTCATAACTAGACTGCGGATCTTTGTGCAAAATAAAAGTTGTCTGCATCGATTGCAAGACATAGAAACCAAATCAAATGTTATTTCTTCCCTTAATGATTTTAATATAGGAGAAATCATATATTAACATTTTAAATTTTTTAAATTTTGCAACAATTTTGAATTTCATCTACTTAATTTTCCTATAAATGTATTAAGATCTCGCTGTCTATTTATGTTGTATATCGAAATTATCCTTAACAGTTTACTAAAAGAAAAAAGTCATAACAAAGGTTAATAGTGAAATACAAAACAGAAAAGACATTAGAAAAATTGAAAGATGCTATTATGTCATTTCCGACATTTTACAATTGACTAAGTTTTGTAACAGTTACATTCTAAAAATGAGATTTCATATGCAACAACCTAATAGTATTACTTAAAAAAGATTATTTAGAAAGTACCTCTTTTTTCAGTGTGTCCAACAGCCTTTTTCTGTCAGCTTTTAGTTCTTCAGCTTGTTTGGACTGGGCGGCATTATTGATCCCGGACAGCTCCAGCAGAGCTAGGTGTGCGTCTTTTTCGGACACAGCAGCTTTCAATGCTTCGCGCCTGTCATTGAACAGAATTTTACGGGTCGATTCTATAGTTTAAGGTAGGCCTGACCAACCCAAATGGTTTCACGGGCCACTTTGATGACGCGTAACGTTACAGCGGGCCGCACTTTTAAAAAATGTAATACAAATACAAAATGAATAAAACTTTATTGTCATACTATGATTCAATATAATTAACTCTTGCAAGTCTTTTTAATGAGATATTTGTTTATCCTTTCTTTCACTTAATTTTTGTAAATCTATATTTATGTTCGACGTTGCACATCTTAGCTGGTTTTCTAAATTGGCATCAGTTAATGAAGCACATGATGAACTCTTTGTAAATCTCATCTTTGAAGCGTCCGAATACCGCAAATTCGTATACCGAACTTCGCGAGGTCGTAAATCCCGTTTCATTTGCTCGCGACGATATTCGGGGCTTTGACGATGTTACAGATGTAACAACGACTAGTTGAAATAAATGCGACTCTTGGAAGTTAACACTTAATATATGTATACTTCAAACTTAACAAGATACAATTAAAGCAAGGTTCAAGGTAAAGGTTGTCGACGGTTCGAGATCTGCCTTGAATTCTAGCGATTTTATCCTCTCTCTCTCTATGTTGTGTCGCGTATATATATAGCTCGGAATCTTTCCTTATTGGCTATCTTAAAACTGTATGGGGTGACAAAATGATTTCTATTAATTAGTGGGTGGTGCATTTTCGACCTCGGAGTAGGGGCGCTTTGGGAAAAGTATGTTGAGGGTATGCAATTAATTAGGTGCGAAGGATATGGGAAAACGATACGGAACTAAAACTGTTTGTATAAGATTGCCCTGTCAATGGGCTCGTTCACGAAGAGTCGATGGGTTCGCTCACGAGGAGGTCTCGAAGTGGTGTCTGGTGACACCCAAATAATCGTGGGTCCATCGCGTCGCGTCGAGTGTCTCAAGCTATTGCAGCGGACCGTATGTAAATAAATATATCTGATGTTCGGTCTGCTAGAGACCGAACAATCTTCGAAAAAAATGTTTTGTATATATACAACGAGAAACAAAAGTTTCAATAGAAATATAAAATCGCCCGGCAGGCTGCACAATTTAACTTGGCGGGCCGCGTGTTGGCCAGGCCTGGTTTAGAGAAACTGTCGTTCAAGTTACTCACTTCATTTGTCGCAGATCTTCCAACTGCACGGTTCTTTCTTCGGCGAGTTTCTCGAGCCTCGATTCATATTTCTGCAACTTAGAAAGCAGCGGTTGGCAGGTTATGCATCTCAACGCCGAAGTTGATTGCATCGACGTGATCCTCTGCTCTAATTTCGCTACCTGCAATATAGATTGTGAATCTTGTTAGAGATCGTTCACAAGGAACAATAGCTAAGTTTAACAGTATTAGAAGATTATCTGAATCTCGGTCGAACGAATTTCTGCTTACCCTTTGCAGGGCTTCCTTCTTCATCTTCTCTTCATTCTTCCATTTTTTCTCGCTGTCGCTGGTGATAACGACGCTCTCGCGAAGGGCTTCGCTCAGTTCCTCGATCCTGCTTCTCCTCTCTATCAGATCTTTGGACATCAACCGTTCCTTATCCTCTTTCTCCTTGATAATGTTCACCAGCTCCTCGATCTGTTCGAGATCGATCCTCTCGTTGAACGCTCTCTCCAGAGAATCCACCTCGTCCTCGAGCTGCTGGATCCTCTCATCCCTCACTCGGATCTCTTCCTTCAGAACACCTATGTCATCGTACTCGCTGAGCTCTTTCTTCAAGCTTGCCACCTCCTTCCTGAATTTTGTTATCTCGTCCTTGCTCTCGACGATCTGCTGCTCGTACGCCTGAATCTTGTTGTCCTTCTCGGAAATGGTGTGCTCCATCTTCTTCATCTTCTGCTCCTTCTCGCGCAACTCGACATTCCCGTCCATGATCAAGCGATCGCAGGGCAAATCGTCTGCGGTCATCGTCGTCCATCTATCCTGGACGTTCCGGTGATTCTTCTGTGCCTCTTTTCCTGCAAATTTATGCGATCAGATGTTTCGAACAATCTCCAAGCATTGCAAACGATACTTGCAGATGCCTTCAGTTGTTTTAACATCGGTGAACTGCGGAGTTTTATGCAAAATAAAAATTGTCCGTATTATATTCAAGCTGCAGAAGCTACATAGATATATCTATTTCTTTTCTCGATAATAATGAAACGTTGGAAATAATGCAACATTATGTTTAAATTCTTTAACCCTTTCCACTCGCAGCTATTTTAATTCGAAAATTAAACATTTCTTCCGACCTGGAATAATTCCATTCTACAGGGTGGTTCACCAGATATAACCACCTCGATTTTCGTCAGTATTATTATTCGTCATGAAGAATGCTTATATAAGATTGAATGGTTTCGAGAGATGCATACTTTGGAGTTGTGAGTTTTTTGTAGATAGACGCGTAGAAGCGATACGAAGGTCATCAGTATTTTTTAAAATGAAATCGTATATTTTTTCCTGCGCCATTCGATGAATCTTCATATTCTCTACAAGGAAGTATTAACCTATTAATATCGAAAAACCATTAATTAAGGAGATATTTTAATTTTAGTGTTGTTATGAAATCGCGACCCTCTTAATAATGTTGTAATGATTTTATTCACAGAAAAAGTTCAATCTGACACGACACTTTCTCAATCGAGAAAGTAATGATTGTTTTACATTATGTAATAAAACTGGTGATATGTTATTGCATTCGGTGATGATACAATTGTAATCGGAGCCTCAGCGTATACTTTCTTTTTCAAGTAACCCCATAAGAAAAAGTCGAGGTGTATCAAATTAGCTAATCTTGCCGGAAAACGAATGGGATCACCTCGTCCTATCCAACGATTCGGAAATATTTGATTTAAGGGCGTAGACTCGTTTCTAGGATCAGAAGGGTGCGGGATGCGCTTTCTTATTTCTCGATAATGCAAAGATGGGGGGTTTCAGTAGTCAAAAGTGCTAGATAAAAGATCAATCCAGGCCGCAATAGCTCTCAAAAGTTCTATTTTTACCATTACGAGGCATTAGTAATTTGCATTATTCGGCAGCATATAGCTGTCGCAGCTTTATAAAGATAGCTAGCTACCCAGTCAGCCAGGCCTAACTCGAGCAGATATCAAGCACAGCCAGACGAGCAGACGCCGGGCTGTCAGAACGACGCTCGAATCTGAGGATGCTCGGAATCTGCTCGATTTTGGACAGCACATCCTGCCAGCATAAGGCGATACTTCTGCGGATGCAGAAGTTAGTCCAAAATCGCCTGCAAATTACGCCTTCTAAACGTAAAAATAGGACTTTTGAGAGTGACTGCGGTCTAGAGTGATCTTTTACCTAGCATTTTTGACTACTGAAAAACATCATCTTTGCATTATCGAGAAATGAGAAAGCACGTTCTGCACCCTCGTAATTCTGGAAAAACGAGTCTACCCCTTTAATGCATTTCTTTTTATTCTTGTATAATGTGCAAGACAACCATCCTGTTGGAGCCACATTGTTTGTTTAATATGCAGTGACAAATCATGTAAAAATGACCATAAGCTATTTGAATTCGTAACATTATCAAGAGAGTTGTTATTTCGTAACAACACTAAAATTAAAATATCTCATTAACTAATAGTTTTTCGATATTAATAGCTAGGTTAATACTTTTTTGTAGAGAATAAAAAGCTTTATCGGTTGGTGCAGAAAAAACATACGATCTCATTAAAAAAAATACTGATGATCTTCGTATCTCTTCTACGCGTTCAACAAAAAACTGACAAAACCAAAGAATGCATCTCTCGAAACCATTCAACCTTATATAAACATTCTTCGCTCCGAATAATAATAATGGTGAACCCCCTTGTATCTGATTTTTTCTTTTCATGGATATGAAATTGATATAATATCTTAGGCTTCGTAGAGACCTAAACAGCACGCCGAACCGCGCGCCGAACCGCGCAACGAACCCCGCATTTCGACGAACATTTCGCCAAACATTTCGGCGCGCCGAACAGCGAACGGAACGAGTTTTTGCTATTTCCAGAATTTCTTCCGAACAACTATGGAAGCTGCAGCGGTATATATTACACAAAGAAATACAGGAAATGTTGGCAGTTTATTTAGTGAATCAAAGTTTATGAGTGAAATTTTCAGGTCAGGACGAAGCATTAAAGACATCAGATTCGAGACTAAATTACTTGAATTTTTGGAGATGTTGCTGTGCAAGTGCTACTCGTTCGCGTTCGTTCGCGCCGAAATGTTCGTCGAAATGCGCGGCGAAATGCACGCGTTCGTGCGCGTGGTCGATCCATCGGCTCCGGGAACGCGGAGAGCACGAATGCGCCGCGTCGAACGGCGCGCACGATCGCGAATGGGTAGCACTTGCACAGCAACATTTCCAAAAATTCAAATAATGTAATCTCGAATCTGATGTCTTTAATACTTCGTCCTGACCTGAAAATTTCACTTATAAACTTTGATTCACTAAATAAACTGCCAACATTTTCTGTATTTCTTTGTGTAGTATACACCGCTGCAGCTTCCATAGTTGTTCGGAAGAAATTCTGGAAATAGCAAAAACTCGTTCCGTTCGCCGTTCGGCGCGGCGAAATGTTCGTTGAAATGCGCGGTTTGGTGCGCCCCCTTAGATACAACCATATTTAATAATGTAAATAATATTTTGAATAATGGTACACCAATTTTTAATGCTCACTCTGAGTCACCATGCGAGTGCTAAGGGCTAAATGATATCTCCATCTTCCATTAGATCAATTCAGTTTTGCCGTGAGTGCATAAAATCCGCAGTCGAGTCATCGTTGATCGCGCTCTTACCTCGACAGTTCTCCTCAACTTTACACAGTTCCTTCTCCAAATAGCCGACTCGATTCTGCAGCTGTTCGATCTTGCACTCGCGATCCTGCAACTTCATCTTGAGCCCGTCCACGTTGTGCTTCCTGACGTACTCCTCGAGCTGCGTGACCATCTCCTCCAGCTCGATGATCCTCTCCTGATCGATCCTCAGTTCTCTGTTCTCCCCGCTCTTCTGAATCCACCTCTCCAACTCCTGGATTCGCCTGTTCCCAACAGTTACTTGACAACGAAGCTCGTGCAACTCCTTCACGTCAGGATTCTGCTTGAGGAAGTCCTCGAACTCGGCCACGGTGTCCTCCAGTTCCTCGATCCTCCTGCCCTTCCTCTCCACCATGATCTCCAAGTCTCGCAAGCTCTCGGTATCGGCGTGCTCTCTGAGGAAGTTCTCGAGAGACTCCATCTCCTGCTCCAGCTCTACGATCCTCCTGTTCTTCGCCTCGATTTCCTGTTTCCAGGATTCGCTGCATTCTTTCGTTCTACCTTCGTTCTCCTTCGATCTTTTGAACCTGGTTAACTGATTGTCATCCGTCATCAGGCTCTTCAGGGACTCTACCTCGTCCTCCAACTGTGTTATTCGCATGTCCTTCGCTTCCAGCTCCCTTCTCCAAGAGTCCTTCTCCTCCACCAGCTTCAGATTCGGCGCGTAGACATCGTTGCCGTTCTTCGGGCGTCTACGAGCGATCAGTTCGTGTTCCAGCTCGGCTATCCGTCTATTCTTCAGCTCTAACTCCTTCTTCCAGCCCTCTTGGTCCTCGAGGTTCTCGTTCCTGGCGTCCTTGATCTTTTTCGAGCACGCATGTTCCTTCAGCAGCTTCTCGAGGGTAATAGCCTTCAGCTCCAGCTCGGTAATCTGCTTCTCCCTCGCCTCCAGGTCCTTCCTTCTGGTGTCCTCGGCGTGTTTCGTGTTTTCCTGATCCTGTGTGCGTGCGTCGGTGCGCGTGGACGTGGTGTGGGCGGTCGTGGTGCGTGCACGGAGGCAATGTGGGTGGAAACGTAACGAAAACGTGAATGGAAAAACGTGGCCGGACATATATAGTGGGGAAATATACGCGAGGATTAGATTTCGTGCTGAACGACGTAAGGGTGCGTCTCCGAATGGCTGCAAATATGCCATGAACCGGATCATCTACCTCTCTCCTTCTATTTTTCTCTTCAGGTTGATCACATAACTCTACTCTTATAGCGCTTTCGGTCATATCCTTACGCTGCTGGTCGAATCCATTGTCCATGGCGTACGGTGATTCGAAAGGTCATTGATCATCTCTCGGCCGTTATCTTTGTCCCTCCGTGCCGTTCTCTATCTCGACTTCTCAATTTCATATTGTGAAATTGTCTGTATACATTTATATTTATATATCTACATACGTATATCTTTGCAGCGTACGTGTATATACACATGTACATACATGCGTCTGTCCTTTCTCCGTAGTATTTATACATGTATATATATATATTTATATATATAATTTTTTTTTGTTTCATCGGTAATAATTAACATTATTGTTGCCGTTGTCTTCTCCCATTATTTTTACATTTATATTTATATTTATATATATATCTATATTTATTTTTATATATATATATATTTATATTTATATATATATATCAATAATTATTGTTATTATCGTCATTATCTTCTCGCTATAATTATTAAATACGTTAACAATGGTCGAAGGCGTTACGTAAAATAATTATATATCTTGACGCGTGTTGTCCATCAGGCGAGTCAGTACGATCCTCTCGTCTTAATTAGTTCGTAATAATAACGGTTCGTGTACTTGTAAAGTTTCCGCTTAATATGCAAATTGTACTAAAAAGAACGGAGAAGGCGTCCCCAACGAAAATCGACCTTAGAACAAGCTTTTTAGGAATCCGGCGGGACCCGCCTGCTTTTTTCCCAACGATTTCGTGGCAGTCAGTGCCGACATTCGGAAACGCACGATTTCATTTGAACAAGTGTGCGAAATTGTGCAGGTTTTTTTACGTTGTTCATTACGAATTTACAGGGTTACGACATGGAACAGACGAACAGACAAACAAACACAGACAGACATATCAAACAAGCAGATAACGCGAGCGTGTGCGTGTCGTGTCCAGTGGCAGCGTGGAAATTCAAGAAGACAAGAAATTAGTCACGGTCTTGCGGGTAGAAAGTTCAAAAATTAGTATTTTCTATTTCAATGATCAATTTTCGCATCGGTAAAAGGGGAATCGTCGGTTGTATACTGACCTCTTGTTGCTGTGCAGTTGCGGCTTGTTTCAACTTGACTTGTGCGGCTTTTAGTGCACTGTAGACAAAGCGAAATGTTTCATTTAGTTTAATAACGCACATTTACCGAATAACTCCTGTTTCACGAGCTGTCAGGAAAATATACAGGGTGTCCCATTTAAGTGTGACCTCCAGGACATCGTTTTGTTAAGCGCAAAAAATATTTTATAAGGGACTGTCATAAAGATTGGGACAGTGTCTTTTTGTACATTAATGTACTAGAAATACCAATGTCATGGTTCTAAACTTAATTTCTATTTATAAACAAACTTTTCTTGAGCATTAGAAGCAACAAGTCGTGTTCAGTATATGTTCAGTATGGATTTGGTATCTAAATGATTGTGTACGATATAGGATTCTTTCAAAACTGTTTTATTAAATAGCGCGGAAGGACGATCTTTATAGTTCGGCTAGCGGACTCGAAGTGAGGAAAAGAATGTAGCAGGGGCGAAAGAGAAAATCTTTCGCCCACTTGAAATAAGAAAAAACCCAAGGCTGCATTGTTTATTGCCCTGGCCCTCGGGTACGACAAATACCAGGCCTATGGGTCCGATGACATCTGGTCTGTTATTCTAAGATAGAGAAACTGCAGTGTTTCTCATGGACAACGAAATTCATTTTTGCTCTTTCAGCAGTTGCATTATTATTGCTAATAATCCAACAAATATTTTTCATACCGAAAAAGCTCAACTTTAAGCAACAATAAATCCTGAACCATTGATCCTAGAGGATTGAAACTTCGACTGAAGCCGCGCTGGGTACAAATCTACTGAATTACATACCAAATATATCATAATTTATTGGAAAAAGGCAGAAATTTTGAGTCCGTCAAGGTAAAGAGCAGTCCTATTTTGACTTCGCCAGATAATCTTTCGATATTAACTCTTTGCATTCTACAGGGAGAGGCACTAACTATTGCCACCTACAATAACTTCGAAAGTATGATAGTAGTAGAAAAGTTTTCGAAATAAAAGTTGCATCGGACAACAGGGACTGTAGTGTGGCGTTATTCTTCTGTTGCTAGGTGGAGTCGCTTCAGAGATTTGAGGGTCACCTTTGTTTTTGTAAATGGTTTTTGATACCTGTTTTCTAATAGCGGCTATTGAGCCGAATTCAACGAAATGCAACGTTAAGGTCTTTGATGGTCAGCAAAGGTCATTTATGACAAAAAGGCAAAATAAACTTGCATTTACAGAAGGTGTTCAAAATGATTGCTATTGGTATCAATCCGATATGCTGCAATCTTCTTATCACGGATTGAGTAGTACAGTAAAGTCGCGATATTTTTCCAACGGCCTGTGATCTGCACGGAGGCATATCGTGTAGAGACATTATTCTTTTATGACTGCGTCTACCGTGCCGACCGCGCCGAGAGTACAAACGAAAGCCGAACGTAGGAAAGGACAGCATGTAAATACGGATCGCGCGGCGGAAGCGTATCGTAGTGAACCACTACTAATCCAGTTACAAAACTTCTTTATTTTCATTATTTTTTTGTGGGACTTTCACCATCTTATTTCTGGTATTTTTCTGATTAAAATGCCAAACACGATATAATTTCAACTGTATTTAGTGGTTTAATCGACGATGAAAGTTTCGAACGCAACTAAGAACAGCGTATGGGAAATTCTTTGAACTGTGCCGGCGATGGCGACTATCTGCTATCTGCTGTCCTTCCTTGCGTCCGAAACTTTCATCGTCGATTACACCACTAAATACAATTGAAATTATATCGTGTTTGGTCTTGTTTTAATTAGAAAAATGTTAGGAATACGTTACTGGAAGTCCCACAAAAAAATAATGAAAATTAAGAAGTTTGAACATTCGATTCATGGTGTCAATGTAGTGGTGTTCACACCGATATATCCGAGCCAAGATCAATCATCGCCGCCCTGCGACGCGGCGCGGCGTTAGCCGGCAGTGGAGTGGGTAGGCACTGGGCAGTGATCGTACCGGCGACCCCGGACAGTAAAGGAGCTTTTACTGTGCTATCATACTTTCGGAATTATTGTAGGTGGCAATAGTTCGTGTTAGGCAATAGTTATCTCACCCTGTATAATTACTTGAAAACAAACATCGAGGACCTTGAAATCTGTGTAGCATTACTCTGAAATGAGATACCCTGTATCGCTATCCTGTGGTCACCTATTATCCTGTCCGCCAATGTACAGAGTGTCCGGACTTGTTACTTACTCTTGAAGTTCTCTAATTTGTCTCTCTTTCGTGTTCTGCTCTTCCTGCGTCATCTGCATCAGCTGCAGTAGCCTCTCGGTTTCGGCGGAGCTTCTGGTGGACTCCTCTTTCGCTTTCTCCAACTCTTTCTCCGCTGACTCGAGAGCCTTCTGCATTTCCGTCAACCTCTTGTCTGGCGACCCACCGCTCTGCAAGAAACAATTGATTTCAGAGTGAGAACAGATGAGAACAAAGAACAATTTGAGTGAATCACTCGTTTTTGTTGGAAGCCTCTAAACTGGATCTGCAGAGTTCACGAATCAGAAAACTTTAAGAGCATCTTCTCACAGACGCGTGACGCTTAGTGTTTTCCGACTCGTGCAGTTAACAAATCCTTTAGACAGGATTTGTACTCCATAATCACCCATTTTGTAAATCAAATTCATCCTCTTATAAATCAAGTTTTCTTAAAAATGTGTTTCCTTAAATGACTGTAATAAAAATAAAACTTATTGTTCCAGAATTTTTTCAAAATTCTATTGCCTGTAATGTAGGCATGTGCGGGCCGCCCGAATCGTCGGGTCGGGTCGCAGAAAGTCGGGCGGGCTCGATTCGGGTGCGCGATACTTCATGATACATCGGGCGGCCCAAGAGTGATTCGACTTCCTCGGGTGGTTTCGGAAAGAATCGTGCCAGCGAGTTATCGCGATACCCGAGAATCAACTCTGCGTTTGCACGAACTTGTCCGATTCTTTCCGAACCTGCCGGACGAAGTCGAGTCACTCTCGGGCAGCTCTAAACTCTCGGACAGCCCGAAACTCTCGGAAAGCCCGAAATTCTCTGAATGCCCGATGTGTCATGAAATATCGCGCACCCGAATCGAGCCCGCCCGACTTTCTGCGACCCGACCCGACGATTCGGGCGCCCAAAAATCGGCCTGTCCGCACATTCCTACGTAATGTCATTAAGTAAGTATTTCATGTTCAAGTAGTGCATGCACGTAGCTTTATCTATGCCTATGCACAATGCGTTAAAAATAGAAACATATTTGTTTTTCGAGTTATCATCGGGAAAGACTATTCTTCTTAAATAATTTATCAATTAGCATGCAACTGTAATTTTGTAGTTGTGAAAAATATTAAAAATGTGCAAACGCTTTCGTAGAAAAATTTGGACACATTTTGGAAAAGTAGGACCGCACTCTATGATTCTTTCTCTTTAAAATTCCATTTTTTAATTCGTCGACATGGCGCACAGTGCTGCCATTTGGTCAAAAAGCGGCAAAAAATCCATAAAAACGAAACTATCCAACGAATTTTGTTTTAAATTTGTGGAAAATTTACTACAGGTACAACGCTTATTTGACAAAAACAATTTTTAAAAGAGTTGTTAAACATTAAGTAATATGGGCTACTCGGAAATCTCTGTTTTCCTATTATATATTATAAATAATAAAGCAAGTGCGTAGAGAGAGCAGAATCAATTCGAAGTGAAACAAAATGATTCGAAAATTACTTTCGTTACTATGTACTTGAAGAAAAAGATGACGAGATTCTTTTAAGAATTCTGATGAAAAAACGACGAACACAAATAAAAAATATATTGTATATAAAAATCGAAATGAACAGGGTTATTGTACCTCTACGAAGAGGGTTATTAATAGAAAAACTATCTATCTAATTTTTTAGATTGAAGAACGATTAGCATTGGAATCGGACCTCTGGAAGTTGTGAACATTTGCGCTTGCAGGATCTGGCTTTCAAGTCAATAACGATTATTAGCGTGTATTATTACATAGGTGAGCGATCACCTCCGGACTCGGTGCATCTAGGGGTTACTTTGGATCCTCCACCCGTGTGTACCAGTTCTTCAGTGTCAGTCTAAAAATTCTCTAAATGTTTTTCCATCATTCAGTAAGTGGTTTTCTATTAATATGTTGCAATAACCCTCTTTTCATTTCGATTTTTATATATACTTTTTATTTATTTCCGTCGTCTTTCATCAGAATTCTTAAAAGAATTTCTTCATCTTCTATTTCTGCTTCAAGTAGTGACAAAAGTATTTTTTTCACTCCGAACTAATTCTGCTTTCTCTATGTACAGACTCTTCGTTCGATAATCAACGATATACTAATGAACAAAAGAGAAAAGAAATGGGACCTACGAACAGCTACGACCACCATAAAAATGCGTTTGAGCGCATTTATCTAGGCGTAGATGCATGCCTTCTGATGAAGTATAACGAATGGAGTATAAGAGGCCCCAGGATCGCAAAACGCTGTGTCCAGACATGCTTAGGAGATCCCACCTTAGGCCGCGCTCACAGTGACTCCGATATCGGCCGATTTGGCCGACGTCCGACGCATCTGTCTCATTTCTCGAGCGTGCGAAAAAGGTTTAAGCGCGTTTGGACATCCAGGCGCAGCGTTTTGCAATTCATATTTCAATCATCGTAACTCTCCCTGTGCGTCTCGACACACAAGCATTGCGTTCGTGACGAATGGAATATAGGAGGCCCCATTGTCCAAGATCAACCATATTTTCTCCAGATTATCTTCCAGAGTCTCCCAAGAAATTCGCAAAAAATATTTAAAGTAACCACAAGTTGATTATCTTTAGAGTTTAGAGTTCAAGTCCGTAATTTTATTTCAGTTTTAGTTCATTCGTAGTCAGTTCAGTTGTAGTCAAGTTTTATTTCATTTTCGAAATCCATTCATCCACAAGATAAATTTAATTTGCGAGAGGGTGAATCTGATTTTAAAAAATGTGAACGTGGTCCGTGCAAGGGTAGAATTTAGAGTGCGGATCCTGTAGTGGTCTCGCGCGACGAAGACGAAATGTTGCTTACCCTCTGTAACTGCTGCTCCAGCTGGTCCATCTTTGCTTTCCGTTTCTTGAGGTCGTGGTCGAGACCTTGGAGCGTCCTCTCCTTCTCCTCTATTGTTCTAGCTTTCTGATCGACGGATTTCGCTCGTTCCTCCGTCTGCCTCCTCTGCTCTTCCACTTGGCGTTTCTGCTCTTCTAGGTGTCGTCTCTCTTGAGTAGTATCGGGACCAGGTTTCCCGCCGCCAGCTTGGAGTTTCTTGGTCGCTTCGTGCAAGTCCACCTGCGTTGAAACGAATCGTCAATAGATAGTTCGTTACGCGGATCAGCTACTGTCTAGGCGAATTTTTAAAAAGCCGCGACCATTCCGTGCGAGTTTGCGAGTTGCTTGGGGGTGGGTAGTTGGCGAGTTGCTGGTGGGCTTCGCGTCGACTCGAATCATTACATTGATCGTATTCGCTCTCGACGAATTGCGATGGTCACGGCGCGTAATCGTAATCGACGGATGCATGACGCGCAATCGAACAAAAAGAAAAGAAACAAGTCGCACGCACAGACGAGGAGAATGTTCTCTCGCAGTTTGCCACGGCGAACTATAATATATACAAATACATACACATAAGTATACAATGAGAGGAACGGTGTTCGCACGCTGTTGGTTTTTCCTATCAACTGTTTTATAACATCGAGTTGGGAGAAGCGAGTATTTTCGTAAACGTGCAGGCTAAGATGTAATTTCGAACGATTGGTTGCGCTAGAAAAAAATGCTATCAACGGTCGATAGCAAGAGTCAACAGCGCGCGAATACTCGTTTTCCCTCGCTGTACGCTTGGAGATAAAAAATGTACAAGATGTAAACAAGATGCAATCGATGGCTGGTGAACGGCCAATTTGCGGAACGGAACAATCATTTTCTATCTCTGGCATAGATACAGTGCATGCTCGTCAAATGAAAACCAGGGTAACGGAAAATCGAAAGAAGTAAGAATTTTCTCGCCTCTTTGGACGCGCAACAGAACAGTAGCGATAACAATAACGTGTAAAGATACGTTCTAGCGACGCGGGGGACGATCGTCGCGACGCTTCGATTCTCGTTGGGAACGAGATCGAGAGATCACCCTGGACGCAACAAAAAGGAAACGCGATCCCGTTCGCTTCGCTTGTCGCCCCGGCGTCGCGAACGGCAATAATAGATAACAATAAAATATAAAGATAACAGGTAGAGGAACGGCGTGTAATACAGTCGAACAAAGAGAAACGAACGCAAAAAAATATAGAGCAAAATGAGCGCGAATGGTTTGTGCTTGAGTCGCAATGGCTGGGATCGGGAGAGTATCGGGTCTTTGAACTTTGGAGGATGAAATTATGATGAAGGCGATGTTGCTTCGCTGTGAAGTGTGACGGACGCCCCGAGATTATACATGTACGTAACACAAAGATGAGAATGATGTGCGGGGTGCATCGTATCCGGTTGAACATCTGTATACACGTATGTATATATACATGATCGTTCGATCAGTTCTATTGTTATCGATCTCTATTTATATATATATGTATATATATATTTATAATATTTTTTTGCGGCGTGTATGAGCTGTGGGCGAGATTCTGCTTCGTCGACGACGAAGGCAGAGGCTGCGGTTGAAATGAGAAGACATAGAGACACTTGAGAGGCCGCGCCATCTGTGTCGGCAGCCGATCGTCGACAACTATATATGTATATCAATCGTATATCAATCAGCCAACCAAAGCAACGGTCTGCCAGACGACAGAGTGCAGACAGAGTGCGGGTGTAGGCGATGTGTTGTGGGTGAGCGCGAGCGAGTGCAGATCGGTGCTGCTAACCTGAGATTTCTCGAGTTCCTTGCACAGCATTTCGATCTGCGCCTGAAACCGCTCGCGCTCGACAGTCTGCTCAGCGGTCTCCTTTCGCGCGCGTTCAAGCTCCTGTCGCAGCCTGGCGGCCTCCTGGCCGTTCTTCTGCGAGACCGGTTGCTGCTGCTGTAGCTGCTGTAGCTGATGGATGGTCGTCTGCATCTGCTGGATCTGCTGTTGCTGCGCGTGCAGCTGCCTCTCGGTCGTCTGGATACGTTTTTGCAGTTCGGCGGCCTGTCGTTCGGCCGCATCCGCCCGCTGCTTCTCCGTCTCGCACAGCTTCCGCCATTGCTCGAGCTGCGCCTCGCTTCCGCCGACCGCCGTGTCCCTCGAGGCGATCTGCTTGTTCAGCTCCTGCATTCGTTTCTCGGCCTGCTCGGCTCTCTGCCGTTCCTTGGTCTGTGCCTGCGTCAGATTCTGCACCTGCTGCGTCAGCCGATGCACTTCCCGCATCTGCGCCTCGAGGGCTTCCTTCGCTGCCCTGTCGGGCGTCTGCGCGTGTGCCCTCTGTTGCTGGAGCTGTTGCAGCCGTCGCACCTCCTCTCGCTGCCGCTCCAACTCCGCCTCGTTCGCGTTCAACTCCTGCTGGAAGTTGACCAGCATCTCCTGCGACTTCTCCAGCTGTATTACCAGCTGGTCCCGTTCTACCTGCAGCTGCTTCGCCTCCGCCTCGAGCTTCTCTTTCACCTTCTCGATTTTCTCCCAGTGTTTCTCCCGGTTCTCGAGGATCGCCGCGTTCTTGTCCCGTTCTCGCATAGCAATCTGCAGATCGTGCTGCAGACGCGCCATCTCCTCGTTGCCCACCATCTGCTGTTGCTGTTGTTGCTGTTGCTGCTGCTGTTGCACCCGTCGCAGCTCCTGCCTAAGCCCCTCGCGTTCGTCCCTGAGCAACTGAATCTCCGCGGCGACCCGTTCCATCTCCTTCTTGTTCGCCTCGGCTGCTTCTTGGTACTTGGCGGTCTGCTTGTGTGTCTTCTCGAGCTCCTTGGCCAGTCTGCCTGCCTCGAGCTCCACCTGATCGCGAGCGACGATCGCCTTGTCGAGGCTGGCGCGCAGCCGTTCGACCTCGATGCTCGCGCTCTCCGATCTGGTCTTACCCTCGGTCTGCATTAGCCTCTCGAGCCGGACAATCTCGACGCGGAGCTTCTCGTTGTCCGCCTCCAGGGCGTCCGCTCTCGCCTTCACCTTGTCGTGACGGTCGCGTATCTTCTCGGTTTCGATTTTAGCCCGCTCGATTTCGCCGCGATTCCGTTCCTGCGCTGCGTTCGCCTTGGTAGCCTCCTCGCGCGCCCGCTCGAGCTGAAGCTGCGTTTCGTGCAGCTTCGCCTCGAGCTCGGCGTGGCTGGTCTGCGTCCTCTTCAGCTCCGACTCCCGGCCCTCCAGACGTTCGCGCAGCTTATCCACCTCCTGCTGTAGCCTACTACCCTCGCTTTGCCACTTCTCCTGCTCGTACTGGTATTTACCTCGCACGCCCTCCGCACGTTCCAAATCGGCACGCAGCCTCGAGGCGTCCTGCTCGGCCTTCCTCGCTCGCTCGAGCTCCGCCAGTGCCTTCTCCAGCCGATCGCGGAGCCGCTCCACCTCCAGCTTCGCGTATTCGTGCTCCTCCTTCTGCCGTTCTTGGCTTTCCTGGTACTTGCCGAATCTGGCCGCGTACCTTTCACACTCCTCGCGCGCGCTTTCTGCCTCTACGCGAAGCCGTTCCGTTTCCCCCTGCGCTTTCCGCACTTCGGCCTGCTGCCGATCGTGCTTCTCGTACATTTTCTCGATCTCCAACTGCATACGCGCCAACTCCTCCTGCGTCTTTTCCGTCGCCGCTTGCGCCTTGTTCAGCTGCGAGTGCGCGCGCTCCAGCTCGAAACTGATCCTCTCGTTGTCCGCGACCAGCTTCTCGCGCTCGTTCTGCAACCGACGCAGCTCGATCTGCGACTTCTCGTATCGCTCGCGAACCATCTCCAAATCCACCGTCAACCTGTCCAGATCCTCTTTCGACTTCTCCTCGTGCTCTTTCGTACGGCCCAGCTGAAGGGCGGCTCTGTCGTACAGCTCCTGCACGTGGGCCAGTTCCTCTTGGGCCTTACGTGCCTCCTCGCGACTCTTCGACGCCAGCATCTGCTGCTTGTCCGCCTCGAGCTCCAGTCTGTCCTTGTCCGCTTCCATTACCTCGATACGGTTCTGCAGTCGGTACACCTCGCTCTGGGCTCTGTTCAAATGTCACACGATTATCATTTATAATTCACAACTCTACGACCATCGACTGTGAAATTTCACTGTATGACATTCATACAGTGAATTGTTTAACATCTTCAGTGCCGATTTGGTCACCTTAAACATTAGGGTGCAACGAAAAAAGCAAAATTGTATGATTACTATCTAATAGTGAAATAAAGTTGCCTTTTATCTTTCAAATTTTTAAGGAGCCGCAAGAGCTTTGGAATTTGAATTCTATGTTTTCTTACAACACTTAGAATTCTAATTGTACGTATACGATATTTATTAAAATCTATGCATTTACTTTGAATTGCGTTTTGGTTTCAAAAGAAGACATAGATTTACGCGATTCAATTTTAGCCATTATGAATCCACATCTTGCAGTTTTGCCGCAGATAGTAGATGGAGCTTCAGTTGCCAAACTTAAAAATTGTGGAGAACTTCCGGTCGTTAATTTTAAATCAATTCAAGGATGCTTACGTGGCACACGTTCTCCTCATTTAGCACAGAAGATCCCAGATAAACTTTCTCATTCTCATTCGCATTCGAAAATTCTTCGAAAATGTTTTATACATTTTAATTGAATTAATATATACTGAAAATTTACGCTCCAGTTTGGCTTAATATCAAACTCAAACCATCTTGTATTTATGGTTCTCAACATCCGTGGCAACTGATTCACTTACCGCGATACCTTCCAGATCACCTACTGAGCGTTTTTAACCCAGTAATACAAATAAATGGCTATTTTGCTGCTCCAGAAAATCTTTTCTTGGGAATTCTTACAGATATACGAAAAAATATTCGAAAATTGGGACTTGATAGAATTTTGAAAAAAAGATTCGTTTGTACAGAGGGGATTAGAAAATTTTAAATTCCAGAAATCTACTTTGACACAAAGGATTACGTTGATTTCATTTCATGAAACAATTGTAAAATTTTTGAGCCTCCAGTACTGAAAGATATTACAGAAGATGAATTACTCGAAATAACATCAAAAGAGCACATTGAACATTTATTGGACCATTTGAGTTTCTACGATTTCCCGGTCATACACAAGCGGTAGAGAGAATGGTGAACCTTACAATTGAAGCTTCATCTACTGTCTGCGGAAGAACTTCAGGATATGGATTCATAATGGCTAGAATTGAATCGTGCAAATCTATCTCTTCTTTTAAAATCAGATACGTACAATTAGAATTCTAAGTGCTTGTAACATTTCAGTTCCAATTAATTTCCAATATTTGTTAAATAATTCTTTTTCTATAATATAACTTTACGTATATTGTTTATACAATTTATAATATTCTACAATGAATATGTTAAATGATGTCCAACATCATAATATACTGAACAAATACAATTCATGTAATAAAATATTTTTATTGATTTATTTCCCGATCATCTTCATCTACAAATAGTCATTCTAACAAATTACTTCTGTCACACAATCCTCATAGGAAGAAAAGTGTATTTCTTAAAAACAAAAGCCAAGCTACTGAAAAAATCAAGTAATATTCGTAAAATCAATAAAAATACAGTTTGACTAGTTTGCGGCACCTTCAAAAATTTATTAACCGTATTCAAATTTTAGCAGCTTACATATTGCTATAGTAGACAACTTCCTGCTCACTATTAGAACTCGGCAATAAAAAAATTTTTTGTCCCGTTTCATTCCACCCTATTAAAAATTTCATAGAACCAATGGAATTCTCCGAGTATCGGACGTGTAAGGTAGTTTTAACACGTTGACTGATGCGTCGGTCATACATATGCGGGCGACAAAATTGGTCGTATATCTGATTAAATTACTTTGATTCTGTGGGATCTTTATGGGATGATCGTTCCACAGTCAATGTGTTCAAAATCTAGTTCCTTGCATTAAATATCTTTATCTCCTGGGATTCAAGTCCAGCAAATAAAAATTGAGAGGTGCAGATACCGTGCATGATATCGTGTATAGTATTTCACAGATATTTCGCAGATCCTAACCGGATTTGAAACACTGAATATATTATAAGTCTCCTATTTTTGGCAGATGCAGCACTCAAAGCGTTAAACGCAGAAACCTAGAAATATCTTGTTGAACCCATACAAAGTATATTTATGAAACTTATTTAATACGAAAAGAGACTGAATGGAACTTCTTTATATTTGCTATAATTTGAAAATTTCATTGCAAGTTGTTCAAAGATCGTCTAATACAGTGATGAGCAACCGGCCGCACTTGGCCCTGCAGCATACTGCCTGCTTAATACTGTCATTTAATTAGTACAAATAACATATATACAGTACAGAATGAGTCAAATATCTTTGTTGTTTTCAAAGATACATTAAATGTCTTGAGACAAAGTTGAATAGTAAAATGGGGCTCACACGATACCAAAAAATTTTTAGTTTTGTCATTTTCTTAGAGATATCAAATGGAACCACCCTTTTTTGTACATCTACAAGGATGGTCCCTTCCATTACAAATTCAGTGACTATAATTATTCAAGGCCATGGGCAGAGAAAACGTATAGTATTTAAAATATGAAAGCAGAATACGTTTATCACGAGTGAGAATTGTAGTAAACATACTAAGTTCCTTCAATGTTATTGAATGTTTTCCAAACATTCTCTAGCCGATTATGCTGCGATTTATTTACTAACAGTATGTTTTCCAAACGCAGGTAAGGTACCGTCACCGTAAGCGTAACAATCATTTTTGTGTGTGGCAGACTTTTATTAATATCTACAAGTTGTTTAGAAATACTGCAAGTATAGATGTACGAAAGCATAAATGCAAGAAAAACCCACTGATGAAATCAATATTTTAGCGCCTCCTCTTTTCCTTGCGTAACCAGAAATTTTTGCCCTTTTTCTATGTAACCCAGTAGATTTGAGCGAGAAAATGCAAAATTCCAAGTTTCGATCCTAGAAGATCAGTGGTTTAAAAGTTATGAATATTTAGAGTTGAGCGATTTTCAATGTTTTTGACAGGTAAGAGTGCCGCCATGTTGGTATGTAGTAAGCGTCACGCGCTGCTTACCGAGCGGGAGTCGCTAGGTTGCACCACAAGCACGCGCTGATGTATATGTATATAGATCATATAGATTTCCCTGCCAGCCCTCTCTGTCCCCCCCCCCCCCCCCCCAACCCCCGACCTAACCAGCAACCAACTAATTAATTATCGGCATCACCGCGTGCTTGTACAGCTATCTAGCGGATCGTCACTACACACAACATGGCGGCACTAACCTGTCAAAAACACTGGAAATCGCTCAACTTTAAACGCTTATAACTTTTGAACCATTGATCCTCCAGGATTGAAACTTGGATTTCTCACATCTTCTCGTCCAAATCTACTGGATAACACAGGAAAAAGGCAACAATTAACAGGAGAAAGGCAAAAATTTCTGATTACTCAAGGAAGAGAGCAACCTACCATTAAATTTTGTCCTCAAGACGTTTAATGTATAAAATTATTTCATTAGTATGTTTAAGTATCTAATATGGGGATATTAGATGTTTAATATATTATAATCACATATGTCATATATGGGTCGTCTAAGCGTGTCTGAAAACAGCGTTTTGCGATCCTGGAGCCTTTTATACTCCATTCGTCGCGAACGCAAACATGCGCGGCCAAACGCACAGCAGGAAGCTACGATGAATGAAGTATGGAACTCAAAACGCTGGGTCCAGGGTTAGGAGATTCCACCTACTAGTTTCCACTTTTGGTCCACTGCAGTCCGCGGATTGCTCATCACTGGTTTGGGTTAAGGATATTAAAGTACAACTCGTCTCATGTAATGTCCTACTCTCCAGACCTACGGTGGAGATATGTAAACTGACCTACTCGTTTCTGAATGACTGTGAGTTAAAGATTTAAGAAAAGAGTACATCTTTAAACTGCTTGTATAGTAGGCATACGATTGTTTATAATTTGTATTGTATTATATGAAGTATCCTAATGTATTGAAACGTCTGTACAGTACTGCAAAATAATCTCTTCTTTGAGATTCAAATTGCATTGATAAAAAAAAGGTACAACTTGCGCAATTGTTTCTCGTGTCTAAACTAGTTCGGTCTAATATCAAACGAAACTCTGTACCTGTCATACTTCTCGCGCATCTTCTCGAACTCTTTGTTCGCGTTCTCCCGGTCCTCGTGGGCCTTGTTCATCGCGTACTGCGCTTTTTCCACTTTCTCCTTCAGAATCTGGATCTCGGTGACAGCGTCGTCGCGTTCGAGCTGTTTGGAGAAGAAAACGGATCGTTAGCACCTCTTCGACCAGGATCGGTCAATTTACGGAAGAGAGCAGGATGTCGCACTCACCGTCAGCTTCTGATGGGAGTTGTGCACCTTCTCCCATCTCTCTTTCACCATCTCGAGCTCCGACAACAGGTTCTCCTTCTCCCGTTGCATCTTCGCTGCCTGGCTCTGCTGGAACTCTATCCTCTCGTGCAGCTTCTGCATTTCCTCCTGGAAGCCGTCCCGCTCCTTCTGCAGCCGTAGCATTATGATCTGCCGGAAGTGGGAAGCGAGAGCGTGACGATTGCTTTAGTTTCGTGTCGCTTTCACGGATTCGTGTAATTCGAATACGATGCTGACTCTAACACCAGTTTCTCTCGCGAGGTAATGCCAGAAAAATTGGAGACAGTAGATAGAAAAATCGTTTAGACTACGACGCATTGAATCCTCGTACCTGAGCCTTTTCGTATTTATCCTGCAGCCGGTCCACTTCCATTTGAATCGTTTCCCTTTCTTTTTGTATTCTAGTCGACTGTCCGAGGGCTTGGTCCAGTTGGCTCTGCAGGTTCCCGAAATCGTAGTTCTGCTTCTCTCGTTCCATTTGCATCTGTACGGGACATTTTGACTTTGATCTCGGCCCGACCGTAGACTACACAGAGTCCTCGCGCGATACACATTCGATAAACATCTACTTACTCTGCGAATCTCCGTCTGCGTTTTATCAAGCTTCTCCTGGAGCTTGTCTGTCTCACTCTGCGTCTTGTCCAGCAAAGTCTGCAGCTTGTCCTGCTGGAGCTGTGATTTGCCGAGAGTCGCCTGAGTACGTTCGAGCTCCTCTTGCGCCTTCTCGAGATCCGCCATCGCCTTGTCCCGTTCCGAGTGAAGCCGGGCTACCGATGCTTGTGCTCGATCGTACTCGTCCCGAAGGCTCTCCTGCTCGCCTTGAGCATTTTCCAATCGCGCCTTCAGCCTGTACACTTCACCTTGACTCTTCTCCACCTTCGGAAATCACGAAAATAACGATTGAGATGGGCTTAACGATAACATTTCCAAATGCCCTCTAGCTCTGGCAGTGACCACGGTCTTCTACTAACTACTCCACGAGGCGCAAACACTTTCAACGAATTGATAGACGACGATTTCAAACTCCATTCTGATCTTTATTAGACAATGCCTCTGAATTGGTTTTTTAAAATTTGCTTTAACCCTTCCGACCCGAAGGACGTACTATAAGAACGATCTATCGTATGCGGACGAACGACGTACGGTGTACGTCCTGATGCAACATGATGAATTTTCGTCTTTTTATGATTCTACGATATATATTCTGAATAAAAACGGTATTATTTAATATCTTACTCAATCTCGTCTTTTGATTTTTATTTATAAATCTTTATTTTATTTATAAATATAAAGATATGAAATCAATTCGCGAAAACAGTGCGTTGTCGACCGTGCGAGGGGACAGATGGCGTACCTCCGTCGGGTCGGAAGGGTTAAAACGCTTTAACCCTTTAAGCTTCGTACAGACCTGAACATTTTGCCGAACATTGTACCGAATGGCGAACGGAACGGAAAATCGACATTAATTTCGGTGAACCGAACGGCGAACGGAACGGAGAATCGACCCAGGTAGCACGCGACGTCTTAAAGACGTCAATTTTACATCCGTTTTAGGTTTGAATGTCTTTAAGACGTCCCCAACCGTACGTCGTCTGAAATAAGACGGTTTCGAGACTAAATGACTTGGAGATTGATAGGGACTAGTATACTGTAAAATGACCAGAATACTATTTTTTAATTTTGCTATTACTTGGAATGACAAAAAATATAGAAAACACATGTTTTTTAACTTTTTTTGTCTGCGCTTGTAACGAAAATTTGAACAATGCGTTTTGTAGGTCTCTGTAATGTAATGCATGCTGAAAATTTCATCAGGATTGACGTTGTTACGAGTTATAAACAAATAAGATCGCGATAATCGCAACTTGTCCACGATTTTCGACATTTTCGACCGATAACTGCAGTTTGTTTCCAAAAATTATAGTTAGTTGGAGAAAGAATAAATGTCACTACTAAACGAGTAACACACACAAGTAAATCATTTTAAATATTACTTTAATAGAAAAAAATCTTAAAAATTAATTAAAAAATCATTACAAAAAATATATATTCATAACGCACGAACACGTGCACAAACGTCCCGTCCAAATTGGTGTTCCGTTCGCCGTTCGGCGCAATGTTCGGCGAAATGTTTAGGTCTGTACGAAGCTTTAAGCTACCTAAATATATTGGGTGCCTTATTCTAATTTAACCTAGCAATTATTTCTGAAACTAACCGGAAAAGTGTTTCAAATAAAACTTGTCCTGTTTCAAAGGGGTGTCTTATACATTCACGTTATTATATAATTTCAACACAACTGTTGCAATTATTTAATTCTAAAAGTGGGGAACTAACTTCTAGGAGGCTCGTATGACGCCTATCAGGTTTGTTTAAGTGGAATTGCTTTTGAAATCTCAAGGTGACTTTTGGCTTTACAACCAAGGTGACCTTCAGCTGTGACCTTTCGTAGTATCTTTCATATTTGTGACCTATATGGTATACACTTTCGACCTACATAACAAAATCTATGCGAAATACAAATTTTTTTCAGTAATTAAAAATAATTAAATAAATTGAAAATATCTTTTGAAGTACTTATCTTGTAGCGAACGATTTTTTTTTTATATCTTAATTTATTAAATTTTCCGGAAAAGATGATTGCATTCTTCAAACAGCCTCTATTTTCTTACTGTTTTGAATTATTAAAAAATCGTAAACTATGTACATTGAAGAGTATTTATTATTATTTAAGTTCATATAAAAATGTTTTGCCTTCTATGTTCCGGTCGGTTTTGATACCAGGTGCTATCTAACTAAGAAGGACCCGTAAAACCCGACGATAGACAGTATTGTCTAACGTCGTCATTTTGTAATTTCAAATAATACAAAAATATGAAAGTGATGTCAAGGTGGTGTTAAATATCCCCTAGAGAAATATTTTCATTTTGTTTAACAATCACTGGAAAAAAATATTTTATTTAACCAATAATTTTAAACTTACATGGTGCTATAACCCCTTATGGAACTAATCGATTTTACTTCTTTTCTATCATCGTATCGTAACGCTGCTGAATACCTGGTATATTCCGGTATATTCTGCTATATTCTGGTATATTATGGTATATTATGGTATGTTCTGGTATATTCTAGTATATTCTGCTATATTCTGGTATACTCTGGTATATGCTGGTATATGCTTATATATTCTGTTATATTCTGGTATATTCGAATGCATTATATATTCTACTATTCATTGTATATTCTTGTTTAGTATATTAATATATTCTTGTGTATCCGAGTCCGTTATCAACGAATCCTAGTCCCGCGCGTTTGATTGGCAGTGTAGGTCGGAGCCAGGCCGAAATTAACTAATTTCCTTTAAGGTCGTAATATACTGGTAGGAAATGAACCTTCCGAGACCGTCGTTGCCTTAACAGCGCCGCCATTAGAGTAACTACACGCATGCCACCTCCGATCCGTTATTAATACGAAGTCGATGTGTTCCCCGTTTATTGCGCGGCACTAATTAAAATCCATTTCTCGTTCGACCACTACGAGCGTGCCGCGATCGTTTCCTTCGCAGCGGCAGTTTGTCAACCGTGTGCCATAGCGAACGATCAAACATCCATCGAAAAATAACAGCAACGAGAAACGGGGGGATCGGTTCGAGCGGAAACATCGGTCGCATCCTTAAAATGGGCTTTCCCGGCCGAAGTAAGAATGCGAGCGCGCAATTTTCCGGACACTTATTAGGGTCGTTGCCCACTAGGCCGCCGCATCGCCTGACCTGCGTCGCACCGCTTACGCCGAGTCGACGCCGAGCTGGTGGTCTTTGCCGCCCACTAGAATGCCCCCACACCAGCACCGCACCAGCACTTTCTGTGGCCAAAAACATTCTATTGCACCATTATTTCAAGGTTCAATGTTATATTGTCATAGGTCGTTGAATTTACCAATAAGAATACCAATTAGAATATTATGAAATAAAAAATATATATTAATATTTAAAAAATTGAGGTGACCTTCAGTTTTTTATTAAAAAAAATTCACTTTTAATTTTTCATATCGAGATTTGTAGAAAAGCGAATACTGATCTATTTTTGTTGGAAACATGTTTTTGTCAGATCATCGGATGTACTTGAAAAATTGCATAAAATATTTTTCAAACAATAATTATAACAATATATCGGCACTGTAAAAATGTAAATGAGGACCTCCATGTGAGATCTGCATTTGTTCTATTTTTTTGAGGTTTTGATTTTTTACAAGCAGAATTTTCAATTTAGAAATCTGAAACCAATTGCAGAGTATGTATTTAGGCTGGCCAACCAATATTTTTTTAGAACCTTTCGATAAGTTTAAATTGTTAGAAGTTTGCACTATTTGTATGTGGACTAAAAAATTATGAATACTGCATTACATGCTTAAAGTGCATCCCTTAACGCACACAAACCCACTATTGAAATCCGTTTTCTGATATTCTAAATTACTATGTATGGAATTACAATAAAAAAAAAAGTATGTATCGAACACGATCGATTTTACTTTGAATTTTCTGATTGTGTGTTTAGAACGTTGCATCTCCTCTCGGAATCATCTGAAATGAATAATGCTTTGTATTTGGAAGCTTTAAAGGATTGTCACTCTCCCTCTCTCTCTTTCTCTCTCTCTCTCTCTCTCTCTCTCTCTCTCTCTCTTTATAGGAGAAAAATTGTTCCTATACATTAAACTTGGAAAGTTGACTTTTGACCACAAAAACGGGTTCCCGGACCACTGTGCACTGTATCGGACAACTGATAGACGTGCGCACGCACGATTTCAAATCCTTACAAAATGCCATTACTTTTCGGAATGTTCGTATTTTCATTGGTAAACAACCATTATAAATGACAACAATTCTATTTGGCCATAAGGCACCGTTATCGATGATGAAAATAGTTTTTGCCTGCAGGTAACCATTGTCGAGGACAGAGTGTTTTTTTTAATGTTTAGAGATATATCCACAATAGCGCATTGTTGTGGACAACAAAAGAAATGACTCTTTTAGGCAGTGCCAGTGTCCAGTGCCCGCCACTCGAAACGATTCACGTCCTTTGAAAATTTTTTTATTCGTCCCTGATGTAAAGCCATAGTCGTTACAGTAAAGTAATAAGGGATTGTAGGCGGGGCCTACTCGCCACTCGAAACTAATCACGTCCAAACCTCATTAACCTGTAATAACCAAATCGCTTCAGCGCGTCTTTACCACACCCCAGGTACATATTGTTAGAAAATTCCGAAAAAGTCCGAGAGGTCGCCCTGTCATAAAGCAATGTGAGAGGAGACCGGGGCTATATGCGAGTTTAACCGCCGAAAAGGTTGTGGAGGTAAAATTGTCTTGCACATTCGAACGCCAATTGCCTGACTGCTTGTTGAAGAAGACCAAAATAAATGAACAAACATTTTAAAAGGTGCTTTGCCATGATCCTTTCTTGATGCTCATTAAAGACGGTTCTTTATTTGTATCCTATTGTAGGATACAACCCAAATTTTTTCGGCGTGGGTGGAGGCATAGAGATTTCAAGATCACTTTGATTTTTTTAAATGGAAAGATCTGTATCATCAATCGATAGCCTATCGAACTCTGAGTAAAAATGTATTGACATCCATATGTCCTACATCTAATAGTTAACGAGATATTATCGAAATAATTTTCTTTCTTTTTTGAATAATATTTCGTTAACTATTAAGTTTAGGACATATGAAGGTCAACCCTTTTATACGCAGAATTTGATACTCTATCGATTTATGGTATAAAAAGTAGGACATTCCATTTAAAAAATGAAGGTGACCTTCATATCTCTAAAAAAAATTGCATAAAAACAAAAATTTTTTTGGTATCGTATGAGCCCCATTTCACCATTCAATTTTGTCCTGCAGGCATTTCACGTATCTTTAAAAACAACAAAGATGTTTGAGGTCGTCATGTTAGGAGACTCACCCTGTATATGAGAATACAAAATGCCTTCAAACTAGTGGGTTATCAAATCATTTCAACGAAAAAATGGAATAAAGTTTTGTTCACAAAAATCGACTTTTTGCAAAATCCTGAGGTCGTAGACAAATTTTTAGACCAGATTTGAAATGGGGACGGGAAATGACGTATAGCATGTTACAAAAAAATTTTTTCCGTGCGTAATATTGGAAAAACCAAAATTTTCTTGAATTGTGCAAGTTTAACGAATTTTTTCAAGGTTAAAAAACGTTTGTACCATAATCTTCCTATTTTTCCCATATTCTGCAAAGTTTCAACCTTAATTTAAAAAAAATTTCATCGCTGTATCTCATTTCTATCAAAAGTTCTTTGATTTTGTCGCCGATTTCGTCCAAATTGCCGCACTCCCAATAATGAGAGTGAAACTCATAAGAGTAACCCAAACCGTCAAGTTGGTGCGGAGCAAGTCAGTCGGCGGTGCGGTCTAGTGGGCGTTCTTTTTCCGCGGCGAGACGTAGGCGTGCTGGCGCTGTGCCGTTGCAGGTACAGTGGACGCACTTACATTGAAACCCATAAGAGCAACTGCAAACGGCGTAGACGGGGCGACGCAGATCAGGCGATGCGGCGGCCTGATGGGCAACGACCCTTAGCCGGCAATTTCATTACCGGTTCGTTTCGCGCCGTCGACAAAGGCTGTAAGAACGTGGGCGTGATTGGAAATTAGATCCAATCGCCGGGTGGAGACTCAACGGGTTCGGGATAGATCCTCGACTCAGCCGCGAGTTCGATCCTCGATTAAAACCGATTGTTCTCCCTATTCTTGGGAGCGGAACGAACTTGCCGAATCGATTCGATGGTCGATTAATCGCCGCAGAACGTTTAGACAAAAAGGAGAACCGGTCCAGGCCACTTCCTGCTTTTGGTCACCGTTGTTCGCTGATCGAGACGACGCGCCGGCGCTAGTTAACTCCCAAATCGTAGGACTTGAGTAGGTAAAGATAATGGTGAAACGGGCGGATGGGTAAAATGGGACACCGTCGTTTTTCTTCGATAAGTGATCTAAAAGAATAATTCTAGAATAATGTCTTTATCGGCTTCTGTCTTTCTGGTCGATCACGAACTGTTGAGAGGACTCATTAGTAGTACATTAGTATCAGAAGATTAGACGCATCCTATTATTTTAACAACTCTGTTGTTACTATTTAACTCTCTGATAAATCTTAGATTGATTTTATTTATCATATATTTAGAATACTTTCAAAAATTATGATGATTACTAAAATTATTTATATATGACACTGCAGGGCAAGAGTTTTTAGCCTAAATATGAAAAAAGGCCGTATCAGAATTTTAGACTTGCTTTTCTTATTGTTTGTAATTTCATATCGTGCAACAGTGGCTATATTCATTATAAGAGTGAAGTTAATAAACTATTAAGAGACTCAACATAAAGATAGTCGCAGAATTGGTTGTTTGAAAATGAAAACGGAAGAGAAGTCATAAGTAGAATACGATCAATTAGCAAAATCTTACAAGGAGAGGTCAAGGTAATCGAGAACCGGATTTTCCTGAAACTTGCAGTATATGAAGATGATGTATCCAAATGTAATTTAGCAAAGCAGTAGCGCACGCTTCTCAAGATTTTTCGAGAAAATTGCATTTGAAAATCTCTACCCAGTCATAAAGAGTTCGCGTTAACATATGAACAAGAACAGCTGCTATTTACTGGATATGCATACAGGATGTTAAAAAGAAAGTGTCCGAGAACTTCAAGGATCTATATAGTACTCATCAAGAGGAGCAAAATATGACCGATCAACATATGTCCTAGAATCAGTTCTATTCAGAGCTCAAGGTTGTCAATACCAACTCCTCACTAACATGTATCATTAGACTTCGTCGACGTAAATGAGAGAACCAAAATCTTTATTCTAATGGAACCAAGCTGTTTCGTTCCATTAGGGATGGACTAATTACGCTGTTATGATACAGACTGTAGGTCTTAAAATATGTAAAATATATTGTACAATTGATGTGTAAAGATTTGAATGTGTTGGAGTGACGTAGGTCACAAATACTTCAGGCGTTTCTTTCAGATGCGTGCGCAACAGAAGCGGGCCGCTCCCGCGCAACCGCTTCGTTAATGTTTTATTTTATTTGATTCCTTTCTGTTTTTTTATTCTTCTAACATCACTTGCCTTTTGTCCGAACTGTGGACAACACGTCTCATATATTAAATTTTTCATTTTTACGTTTGTCCTTTTTCTTTTGGAGTAACCTCGTCCTCAACAGAATGGATCCTGCCGGGGCTGCCATTAAATCGTCAAAAGCGTCCGCCTCGTGATTGTTAAACAAGAGGAGGTTCTGTGGGGTTAGGACCCTAGAGTACAAATATGAAGCATAGAGATTAGGAAAAGTTGGAGGACTCCTGACGTCAGGAGCTGATCGCCTATGAACCTGAAGGGTCCCTTAGTATCCTAAAAATCGTACGCCGCTGGGAGTATTGTACGTGTTTCGCAAGGACGTTCGAGGGAGGTTTAGGGTCGTTGCCCACTAGGCCGCCGCACAGTGGGATGAATGTATCGAAATGCTGGACATCGCGTTTAGCACCCCTTCCAGTTTTTGTATCGCCTTGAGATTTTAAATATCCATGTCTTCAGTAGTATAGAATACGAATCTGATGTCAAAAAATTTTTTGACCACCCAAAAATTTTTTTTTCAGAATGTTGGAGAAAAGGGAAAAATGACTCATTTATTTAGAAAATTCGCTAGAAACAGGATGTATTTTTAATATCCTATAATTTTTCCGACATGTTCTGTTGTCAATTCATACTATAGAACCTCACAATATAATTTTTAAGTTAATATCATCAGAAATCACTGATTCATTACATTTATAAAATTTAATTTTTGTCAGTGCTAAGTACCTATCAAGTACACATACAAAATTTAAACCCGATCGGAGTCAGTTATGCCAGTATTAAAGGCAGTATTGCTTATTTGGAGGTTCCCGCCACTTTTCAAACCCAAATGCCGGCCGCAGCCAGATCCCGCCAGACGAGATCTCAACGAATTTCTCTCACATAATATCAAAGGAGAAAGTCCATGAAGCCCGTTTTTCGGCAGAGGTCGGCAGTCTTTTTAAAAATGCAAAAAAGACCATTCTCAAAAAATAAAAAAAAATTTTCAAAAAAAAAAATCTTTTATTGCTTTATAGACGAAGAACAAAAAGATTCATCACAGTTTTTTTCCTTTCAATTTACGCTTATTGTAATAAAAACGTAATAAAAATATAGAATTTCTTTTTCTTCGTCTATAAAGCCCATAAAAAAATTTTTTTTTCGACTTGCTATGTGTGAATGACACTCAGGGTGCACTAAAGCAAGTATATATGCCATCAAAGCCTTATAACAAACTTCAAATTTTAGTCAATGTCGCGGGTTTTCGTACATTCGTCCCACTGTGCGCCGCATCGCCTGACCTGCGCCGCACCGCTTACGCCGAGTCGACGCCGAGCTGGTGGTCTTTGCCGCCCACTAGAATGCCCCCGTACCAGCACCACACCAGCACTTTCTGTGGCCAAAAACATTCTATTGCACCATTATTTCAAGGTTATATTGTCATAGGTCGTTGAATTCGTCTCGATACCAGTTAGAATATTATGAAATAAAAAATATATGTTAATACTTAAAAAATTGAGGTGACCCTCAGATTTTTATAAAAAAAAATTCACTTTTAATTTTTCATATCGAGATTTGTAGAAAAGTGAATACTGATCAACTTTTGTTGGAAACATGTTTTTGTCAGATCATCGGATGTACTTGAAAAATTGCGTAAAATATTTTTAAAACAATAATTATAACAATATTCAAAGTGGAGATAGTTATTGCCGTACCCTGTATTCAAAACTAACACGGTATAGAGGGGGCATATTGTGACACAAATTTTTTCGGCGTGGATGGAGGTATAGAGGAGATTTCAAGGTCACCTTGATTTTTTTAAATGGAAAGATCTGTATCATCAATCGATAGCCTATCGAATTCTGAGTAAAAATGTATTGACCTCCATATGTCCTAAATCTAATAGTTAACGAGATATTACCGAAATAATTTTCTTTCTTCTTTGGATAATATTTCGTTAACTATTAAGTTTAGGACATATGAAGGTCAACCCTTTTATACGCAGAATTTGATACTCTATCGATTTATGGTATAAAAAGTAGGACATTCCATTTAAAAAAATGAACGTGACCTTCATATCTCTAAAAAAAATTGCATAAAAACAAAAATTTTTTTGGTATCATATGAGCCCCATTTTACCATTCAATTTTGTCCTGCAGGCATTTGACGTATCTTTAAAAACAACAAAGATATTTGAGGTCGTCATGTTAGGAGACTCACCCTGTATATGAGAATACAAAATACATATCTTCAAACTATTCAAGTCATCAAATTATTTCAACGAAAAAATGGAATGAAATTTTGTTCACAAAAGTCGACTTTTTGCAAAATCCTGAGGTTGTAGACAAATTTTTAGATCAGATTTGAAATCAGCGTGAAAATATCTACGGGAAATGACGTATAGCATGTTACAGAAAAATTTTTTCAGCGCGTGGTATTGGAAAAACCAAAATTTTCTTGAATTGTGCAAGTTTAACGAATTTTTTCAAGGTTAAAAAACGTTCGTACCATAATCTCCCTATTTTTCCCATATTCTGCAAAGTTTCAACCTTAATTTAAAAAAAATTTCATCGCTGTATCTCATTTCTATCGAAAGTTCTTTGATTTTGTCGCCGATTTCGTCCAAATTGCCGCACTCCCAATAATGGAAGTGAAACTCATAAGAGTAACCCAAACCGTCAAGTTGGTGCGGAGCAAGTCAGTCGGCGCACTATGGTCTGGAAACCCGCTTTTCGTGGCCAAAAGTCAATTTTTCAAGATTAAGATTTTCAAAAAATTTTTTTTGGAACAGAGTAAGAACCCTCCAAAGCTTCCAAATCCAAATTATTATTCATTTCCGATTATTCATYGCTGAGATATAACGTTTTGAAGACAAACTTCGTAAAATTCAGATTAAATAAAACGTTTAAAATAGTCATCATAGACTATCAAAATACAAGTTTAAATGATAATTTCGTATGTGTCAGCAGGTATATTTTAGGTGTGTAATACTGTTGTTAGCATCTTTTTATCCATAAACAAATAGTGACAAGTTTAAACAATGTAAACTTTGGGAAAGGTTTTACAAAAACGGTACAAATCGGCATAAATGGAACCTTTCGCATATGAAACTGTAGACATTTCTGAATATAGTGTATAAAGCTTCAACTGCCCTCGTCTGCCCGTTTGAGTTGTACAATGATTTTAATAAATAGTCACCGGGAGTTTCAAGCGTTCCGAACGCGTTCGCTTGCAGTTGCTCGACAAGTGCTCCTATGCGACTGAAATATTTTCGTTGCAGATACCTTATGTATTGTACAATTTACAATTTAGTTATATATTTTAGTTATATATTTTAGTTGCACATCGTTTATGCCTGCATATGTATACAGGATGGGCCATATAGATGGGAACACCTACACATCAAGTTTAAACAGTGTAAACTTTGAGGAAGGTTTTACAAAAACGACACAAATCGGGATAAATGGAACCTTTTGCATATGAAACTGTAGACATTTCTGAATATAGTGTATAAAGTTTCAACTGTTCTCGTCTGCCCGTTTGAGTTATACAACGATTTTAATAAATAGTCACCGGGAGTTTCAAGCGTTCCGAACACGTTCGCTTGCAGTTGCTCGACAAGCGCTCCTATGTGACTGTTAACACGATTTTTAAGACACTTCTTACGATCTATCAAAAAAATGTTTCCAACAAAAGTTGATCAGTATTTACATATCTATAAATTTCAATATACAAAAATTTAAAAGAAAATTTTTTGTTTATAAAAATGGAAATCACGACAATTTTTTAAATGTTACTATATATTTCTGACTTTATAATATTATTGTTGGTGTCGAAACGAATTCAACGACCTAGCATACTATAACCTTTAACTTTAAAATAACGCTAAAATACTTTTGGCCACGAAAAGCGAGTTTCCAGACCATAGTGCGGCGGTGCGATCTAGTGGGCGTTCTTTTTTCGCGGCAGGCGTGCTGGCGCTGTGCCGTTGCAGGTACAGTGGACGCACTTACATTGAAACCCATAAGAGCAACTGCAAACGGCGTAGACGGGGCGACGCAGGTCAGGCGATGCGGCGGCCTAGTGGGCAACAACCCTTACCTTTTCTTGAAGGGCGGCGGCCTCTGCCCTGGCTCTCTCGTTGTCGGCCTGCGTGACCCTGAGCTCAGCCTGCGCTCTCCTCAATTCCGCAGCCGTCTTTTCAGCGCGTTCGTGGATCCTGTCCATCTCCTGGGTGGAACCGATGGCACTCCTGCCATAGGTGCTCTGCGACCTCTCCACATCATGCTTGAGTCGCTCGTTTTCCAACTCCAACCTGGTTATCCTCTGCTTGGCAGCCTCCCAGTCCGCTCCGCTGCGACCAACCTCGGACGCAGCTTTGTCAAGCTCGGCCTTGCTCTTACCCAGCTCCGACTGTGAGCTCTCCAGCTTCGCTTCCAGCCTGTCCTTCTCTGCCTGCGCCCTCTCCAGTCGGGCGCCCAGTTTCTCGACCTGTGGACAAGGTCCAGCCACGTCTCAGTCTCGACCGAGGTGACCAATGTCTTCCTCATTCGAGCAATTTCCTTCTCCATTTAGAATTCAGATCGATAAACCGAGTATGCTAACAAGGAACGACGGCCAACCGACACGGACCGTCTTTGATACCATATTCTTAAGAATATACAGTAGGGTGGAACGAAAAAAGCACAATTGTATAATTATTATCTAATAGTGAAATAAAGTTACCTTTTATCTTTCACATTAAGTTTGCACAAGTTGGATTGTGTCAGATACATTTTTCAGGTGCCGGAAGAGCTCTGTTTGAATTCCATGTTTTCTTACAACCCCCTAGAATTCTAATTGTACGTGTACGATATTTATTAAAATCTATGCTTTTACTTTGAATTGCTTTCTGGTTACAAAAGAAGACATAGATTTATCGATTCAATTTCAGCCATTATGAATGCACATCTTGCAGTTCTGTCGAAGATAGCAAATGGAGCTTCAGTTGTCAAACTTAATAATTGTAAAAAACTTTCGGTCATTAATTTTAAATCAATTCAAGGATACCTACCTGAGATGCTAAATGTATTAAATGATTTAAGTACTGATCAAAAGTAGCTTTCAGAAATGTGTCGAGCAATTTCTAGTGGCGCATGCTCTCTTCATTTAGCACAGGGGATCCTAGGTAAACTTTCTCATTCACGCTGACTCGCAACTGCAAATCGCATTCTTCGACTGTACAATGCCAGTAAAAATCCTTCGAAAATGTTATGCATTTTAACTGAAGTAATATATAACGAAAGTTTACGCTCAGTTTGGCTTGGAAATATCAAACTCAAATCATCTTGTATTTATGGTTCTCAGCATCCATGGCGACTGATTCACTTATCGCGATACCTTCCAGAGCATCTATTGAACGTTTTTAATCCAATAATACATAGAAATGGCTATTTTGCTGCTCCAGAAAATCTTCTCTTGGGAATTCTTAGAGATATACGAAAAAATATTCGAAAATTGGGACGTAATAGAATTTGAGGGGATTAGAAAATTTAAAATTCCAAAAATCAGCTTTGACACAAATGACCACGTTGATTTCATTTCATGACACAATTGTAAAATTTTTGAGCTTCCAGTACTGAAAGATATTACAGAAGATGAGTTACTCGAAATAACATCAGAAGACCACATTGAACATTTACCATTTGAGTTTCTAAACTTACAACTGAAGCTTCATCTATTGTCTGCGAAAGAATTGCAAGACATGGATTCGTAATGGCTAGAATTGAATCGCGTAAATCTATCTCTTCTTTCGAAACCAAAAAGTAATTCAAAGTAAATGCATAGATTTTAATAAATATCGTATACATACAATTAGAATTCTAAGTGCTCTTGTAACATTTCAGTTCATATTAATTTCGCCTTTATTATTTTTATTATATTTATTAAATAGTTCTTTTTCTAACTTTAAGTATATTGTTATTACTTCTTCATTCCTGCATTGCCAATTTATAATATTCTACAATGAATATGTTAAATGATGTCCAACATTATAATATACTGAACAAATACAATATAATATTGCAATATAATTGTAATATAATATTTTTATTAATTTTTTCACGATCATATTCGTTCTAGTAATTCTAACAAATTATTTCTTTCACACAATCCTCATAGTAAGAAAAGTGTATTTTGTAAAAACAAAAGCTAAGCTACTGAAAAATCAAGTAATCATCGTAAAATCAATAAAATTACAGTTTGACTAGCTTGCGGCACCTTAAACAATTTATTAATCATATTCAAATTCTAACAGCTATAGTAGGCAACTTCTGCTCGCTATTAGAACTCAGCAATAAAAACAGATTGTCGTCCCTATGTTTCGTTACACTCTAATATACAGGGTGGTTCGTAAGTGGTGGTACTAGCTAATTAAGAATAATATTTTTTTGTCTGATACTTCATTTTTAAAAAAGGCAGCTATAAATATTTAGGATGAGTGTACCAGTAAGTTACTGCGATGAGCAGCAGTGAGTGATCGTTTTCAAATGAATACTAGCAGAAGGAGATTTTAACCCTAGAACTGCACTGTGGGTCTCAGAGACCCAGAGCGTCATTAATTATTGACATGCGCATGAGTGGCTTGTTTGCATTTTAGTGAAACATCGAGGTGGGATACTAAACCATTAAATATTCATATTTTCTGCTTTTTTTTCTAAAAAAGAACTTTGGGTTTCTGAGACCCGAGTGTGAAGTACATGTCTCAAAAATAAGTGTGATGTTGGAACCTTAATTAACCCTGGAGGGTTAATTAAGAATTATTTCACAACTGTGAGTATAGACCAGGTCAGGGCAACTTGCGGCTCGCGAGCCACAGTCGACTCCTCCACCTACTTCTGGGTCCTCCCCACCAAACTCCTGTGGAGTGTAGGAGGAGGTTGGGGAGACTAGGAGTATGGACAGGAGGGGCAATATGAAATAGTTGATAGTGGGGGAACCGGTACACTGGCAGTGGGATGGTGAAGTGGCAGCGGGGAAGAAGTTGCCCGAACCTGGTATAGAGAACGAGCTTGAACATTCTTTCTATCATAATAATTATTATCTGTGGTTGCCGATAGTGAGATTATACAGATTAATTCTTTGTAGATGACATTCACTTGTTTACACAAATTAATTTGCAAATTAACTCTTTTGCAGGTCTCATTTACCCTTTTGCAACAAAATTTGTCTGCCAATTCGTATTCTTAAGATACTTTAACGAAAAAATTATTGCGTATACGTAATAATATAAAATAACATGAAATGATATAAAACGAACATAAAAAATATTTATACACATATACATGTATACACATAGATTCTCTATCCATCTATAATGGTTTTTCGTAATTATAATATGCACATGCTCATGTAATAGTTATGGCAATTTATACGGGCGATATTTGCAATAGAATGATTAATAACAGCCACTAAGTAAGTGTCCACGGTTTGAAGGATCAGCAAAAATATTTAGACTCACAAAAAACGGCAAAATAATGTTGTATCACTTTACTGTTGAGTCATCTATAATCTATAAGACGAATTTGATTTACAAAAAGCTGAATTTGATCTATGAAAGGGTGAATTTGATTTGCGGAAAGATGAATGGCACCTGACACAGAAGGGTTAATTTGGAGTGCAACAAGGTGAATATGATCTATAATTAATTTGGAGTGCGAAACTCCAGACTGCACGTCTTTCTGGTGCAGAGTGATTTCTCACTTTCGTATTAACAATAAGGTGTGGTGCGTGCACCGTATATTATTATTTACTGTAATATTGATGACGTACGGAATATTGTGAATAAAGCCATTGTTTTGTTATTTGATTTACTTACTAGTTATTCTGTTGTCACTTATTGGTACGTCTGCTTTGACTACAATTTCAGCATTTTATTAATTTCTAATTGACAATAGGAGTAGAATGTCAACTGTATATGAGAAGAGAAGTTGCAAGAGGAATCTAAGAATCATTATATATTTCATTATATCAGAAGGCAACAAGTTATTAATAATTGTAGCATGTGTGTGTGTGTGTGTGTGTGTGTGGTCCTACTCTTCTCTTAACCAGAGTCGCCAGATTAAAACTTGTGTCCAGTGTCCCCACTCTACCTTTTCCTTCTACGTCCCCTTCTATTCCCCTCGCTTCCGCTGCGGCCCGGTCACGTGACGCGTTTCGCCTCTGTCGGGTAACTTTTTCCCCTTAATTCGTGCTCTCTCCTCTCATCGAGCGACTCTGATTTAACTGGTCACTTACTGGCACATTCACCCTATTTGCTCTTTCTTACGACCGATTTGTCTGCGTAAAATCGCTCTATACACAATTGTACCACCAGTTATGAACCACTATGTGGAAACGTTTCAAGTCAATTCGCACTTTTACTCGATCGCTGTTTTAACTCCTTAAAGGAAAGAATTTTTGAAAGCAGTATTATTTTGGAAGGGGCTTACAAAATGTTTGAAAATGCGTACCTTACTGTTCTACATGGTCTTTAATTATTAGACAGCGGATTTTATGCATTTAGAGCAAAAATGAGTAGATGTAATTTAAAATAGTAAAGACATTAGAAGAATGTAAAAATACTGTTATATCATTTCCAACCTATTAAACATATTAAGAAAGAATACAAATTTCTATTTCACTCCAATTTGTTGCAATTCGCGCAGAAAATTTTTATTTTGCATAAAGATCCGCTGTCTACTAATAATTAACCATATTATCCGCAATTTTGAATAATCGATCAGAGCGGATATTTCTGCTCTCCTTGTTTAAAGGGTTAATTAGGGCATTGTTTAAAGGGTAACAACTTTACATTTTACCTATTGGAGATTTTTAAGCAATTTTTCCATTGTGACAGCAATTTCATAATTGTCCTGTGGAAATTCATCTATTTTATGTTTCTGGAACCCGTACGATTTTCCATTTCTTTCGCATGCTATACCGGATACCTTAAAAATGTCGGAAAACCTTGAAAGTTCTTGGGGTGATTCGAAATAACTTTTTCCTTTGCGAAAATGTTCTCCGTAGCTTAACTCGTTAAGGCGTTATTATCGAAAAATGCGGACCAATCAGAGCGCGGCTATAGTGAACGGATCCCGGCTCGACGACATGTCCCGCTGAGCATAGCGTTGCCGTTGGCCGAGCCGGAATCCGTCGGCTGTAGCCGCGCTCTGATTGGTCCATGTTTTTCGTTAATAACTCGAAAACAAAGCCGAGGCGGACATCTTCGCTAAGGAAAAAGTTACTTCAAATGACATCAGTAACCATCCCTTTCAAGGTTTGCCGACATTTTTCGGACACCCTGTAGTTCTTTAAAATGTGAAATTACAAATAAAACGTAAATAAAATGTAAAATTATCCTAGAATCTTTTACACAAGCATCCCTAAAACTGTATCATGGTCGGAAGGATGAAACTAGTCCTCAAAATTGAATGCGAAGGCTACATTTTCTAGAACATCTTCAGAACCATTAGAATTAGAAGAATAGTTGAAAACTTTGGTGCACAAAGTGAATGGTCAAGAACACAATTTTTTGTTCCTGTATTATCTTAGAATCTTTTACACATTCCTAAAACTGTATCATGGTCAGAAGGATGAAAGAAGTCCTCAAAATTGAATGCAAAGACCACATTTTCTAGAATATCTTCAGAACCATCAGAATTAGAAGAATAATTGAAGACTTGCACAAAGTGAGTGGTCAAGATTTTGAAAATTATTTAATTCTAGCAACAAACAAGCAGCATTTAAAAATCACAATTTTGCTAAAAAGTGGACTTGCCTGGTTCTTGCATCAGGGTCTGTTTTCATTAACATATAACGATGATTTTATATATTTTTCGATCGAATGAGCTGCTGCAATAAAGTTCAGCTCCACTTTCGGGTAATTTGAGTTAACCAATAAAAGGCAGTTAAAAATGAAGTACTGCGTTAAACGTGGTATTAATTTATGGTCAATTAATATTTGTGTTGATAAATATTTACAATGTATATGGAACCTATACCTTCTTTACTGCTCCAATTAATACAATTTAAATATTATATTGGAGCTGCTTGGAGCTATTTTTGTGTTGAAGTAGAAAAACTATAGTAATCATTCTTTAAGTAGATTTAAAAGAGGGTATACTTTATCTTTATCATTACTATAAAGAGTAATGTATTTGGAAATATATTATAATATTTTGCCCTATTATAGCATAATAATATTCATAAATACAGAAGCTATGTTTATGTAATTTTTCCATCTGTTCATGATAATTTGATCACTCTGTGATCAAGCTGTAAATGGTTAGGTTGTGTATTTTTGAATGAGCATTTTGTGCGAGTAAATTCCAGAGAATTCAGTTCACTGAAATGACACGTTGAAAAACAGTGGGTTTTTGCGGATTAGATACGGGCCGTCGAGCTTTCGCATCAAGTTAACAAATCTGTCCTTGAAGAGGTTAAACAGGAAACTCTCGAATGACAGGGAGGGAGGATGGGGGTGGGGGTGGGGGACTCACCTCAGACTCGAGGGCGTGAATTTTCATTTTGTACTCGGCGATTTCCCTCTCGTGCAACTCCCTTTCTTCCTGCTTCTCTTGCTCTGCCCGGTCCCTCTGCTCGCGTAATTGCGCCATTTGCTTCTCCTTATCTCCTATCGCCTCCTCCAGGCTACTGAGCGCACCTTCACTGCTGCAGTTGTGCGCCTGCATCGCCGTTAGTCGTGCCCTTGCCATGTCGACCTGGTTGTCCTTCTCCTTCAGCAGATCCTCCAGATTCTCGATCTGAAGTTACAACCACTTTGCCGTGAGCGCCCGATCGCTTTCAGTAGAATATCAAAGTATCGAGAAGAATCGACGGCCAATAAAAGTTTTCTTAGGGCGCCGAGGCATGTTAAGAATCCCTACAGGGTTCGGGATGGTCGTTAAAGGTCTTAGGTGAATAATGTTTATACCAGGATTCGGGACACGAAGCAGGAAGACGAAGAAACAGGCTGCGAAATCTTTCTGCTGGAGATAAGAAATGTTAAGAAGCTGTATTTTGCGTGTCTCCCAAGAAGTCCCGTGATGAAGGGGCACGCCCAACAGTGATTGCCCGAACACGGAGTGGAAAATCGAGTGACATTTTATCGAGAAATTAACTTTTTCATATTGACATGTACAAGGTTTGTATTACTTCCTAAATATCCCATCTATCTCGAAAATAAAGAAATTATAAAATATAATAAAAATTGTAATCGTAATGAACACTTAAAGTTGGACATTTTGAAAATACAGTAAATTCTCTATAATCGCAAAAACCTCGGGGAGGTTCGTTTGCAAAGCTCGTAGACGGACACTATTTTTTTGAGCTTCAAAGACCGAGCCGAACGTGGAGAAGGACAGCGCGTGTAAAGAGAGACCGCGCGCGGCCGAACCGACTGCGACTCTCCGCGTTTCCTTCTTTCCCATACGCTGTCCTTCCTTGCGCCCGAAACTTTCATCGTCAATTAAACCACTAAATACAGTTGGAATTATATCGTGTTTAGTGTCATTTTAATCAGAAAAATGCCACAAATAAATTAGCGAAAGTTTCATAAAAAAATAAATAATAATAAAAAAATTTTTATATTAATATTACATTGTGAGGACGCGCGGGTCTTTGAACTGTGTCGGTGACTGCGACTCTCCGCGTCGCATTAGTAGTGGTTGACCCCGATATAGCCGAGCCGAGATCAGATTACTACAGTGGAGGGGATATTTTATATGCTTTTATCGTGTATCACCTTTTTGCGACTATAGAGAATTTACTGCAGTATGTTTCGCAGAAGGAAGATGCTCATCTTCATCTGGATGTCCTGGATAACCTGTTTAATATTTTTTCTCTGCTCTTCTATTAAAGTGAAAAAGATTCCTTTACGATAAGAATTTACACTGGCAATTAAAAATTAATTTAAATAATGTCAAGATTCCTCATTTCTGATAAGAAATATCTTTCGAGCTCCAAATAGTACCGCATTACTATAAATTGTACTAATTTCAGTAAACTTTCCCTGATATAGTTAGGCACGATTTACTTCCCATATCGTCCTCCACGCAAGTTATTAGTGACATTATTGGTGACATTTTACTATAACTCTTGAACCATAAGAATCGATGTCTTTGGTTGCAAACTTTGTACTTCTTGAAATATTCATAATATGAAGACCAAATGTCAAGAAATACGAGGAAATTTCTAACCAAAGACATCTTTGATTTAAATTATCTGGAAAAGTACTAAATAGGTAACGAGTGAACAATTTTAAATATTATTTGAAGACAATAAAATTTACACAATAAATTACAAAATTATTACAAAAAATATATACCTATTACGATAATTATCAATAGATAGGAATAATTTCTTAATGAATTTTAGTGGAAATTTCATCCCGATATCTCGTATGGTTCAAGAGTTATAGTCAAATGTCACAAAATTTCTCGATCCAGCCCATTGTGCGTCCCTATGTGACGTCAATGTCTAAACATTAGAACTGCGAGAGCGTTAAGGGTGGGGATAGGCGGAGAGAGCGGGGGCCCCATTTGCCCTTGTGCTGTCCTGCGAGACTTCTTGCGAGGCACGAACAGTACTAAGAATTGTGGATTGTTTATCCTAGGCCAATGATATTAGATTGTTGCACTCGGAACGCGAGGTTTTATAAGGTTTTGCACTCCATGTTAATCCTTTTGCAGATGTCCTCTTTGCACTCCAAATTAACTCTTTTGCGGGTCTTCACCCTTTTGCAAATCAAATTCACCCTTCCACAGATCAGATTCTACTTCTTGTTAATCAAATTCACCCTTTTGCAATTCAAGTTTTTCTGCAAATTTGCATTCTTAAGCTACTCTAACAGAAAAAAAAGACGACGTAAAGTTATTATTCCGAAAGAAAAATTGTATTGCATATACATATGTGATAACACTTAAATGTAAAATAACGTAAAATGCTTATTTATCATAAACAATATTTATGCATATACACACATCAATTCATATATAATGGTTCTTCTGCTGCTGCGCGGGGTAATTTTATGTATATATTCATTGTAATAATTATGACAGTCGGTATGAGTGATAGTTGCAACAGAATGATTAATAACATCCACTAAGTGGCCACGGAAAACATTCAAAATCACAAAAAAGACGGAATGACATTGTTGTACTGTTGTATCATCTACAAGATGAATTTGATGTACGAACAAGTGAATTTGATCCGTGAAAGGGTGAATTTGATCTGTGACAGGGTGAAATTGATTTGCAAAAGCGTGAGTTTGATTTGCAAGACCATGAACAAGACCTGCAAAATGGTTAATTTTTAGTGCAGAAAGGTGAGTATGATCTACAAAAGGATTAATCTGTAGTGCAAAACCTGTATAATGCTGATGTTATGTCTGCAGGTGCACTATACAGGATGTACCAAAAGTGTTGTACTTCTTTGAAAGGGGTGATCGTTGTAGTAATCTTTTCCTTTGCGAGAATATTCTCCGCGGCTTTATTAACGAGTTCGGAGAGGAAATGAGAGTACTGCTGCTCGAGGTTTTGGTATCTCCACTTTTTCCTGCATCATCTTTTAGCCTGGAACGGAACCTACATTATTCCGAACACGAATCAGAATCCGTTTCATTTTATGGTATGAATCCTGCTTTGGTTGCAGGTTGGTAGTTCTGATTCATGCCACAGGCTAAATAAAAATGAAATGGAGGCTAAAAGATGATGCAGGAAAAAATGGGGACACCAAAACCCCGGGCATGAGCACTCTCATTTCCTCTCTGACGAGTTATTAACGAAAAAC
>CM052265.1:10006787-10070481 GCA_028455795.1 Lasioglossum marginatum | reverse complement strand
ATCGATATAACTTTGAAGGATAACCCGATTTCTGCCAGAGGGCGTTCCTGTCTGAACTAATTGGGAGGAGCACTTTGCAGTTTCTGGAACGTGACTAAACTAATAATACATAAATTAATATATGTGTGTATTGGTAACATGAGTGCTAGACATTCGTGATGTGTTGAGTGTACTTTTTCGCGTTGGATGTTATCCAAGCGATGTTATCCAATGATTTATAATGAAGACGAAGCTAAAAAATGGTCGAATACGGAAAATTCAATTCAGTAGTAGCAATAGTTTTTTGCAATTTTCTCGGAAACTAAGTCCGAGCGACGGATAGATGTATTGACAAAAGTTGTCCAGAATGTTGTCCCTGACAACATATATGAAGGTGAAGGTGATAGCTCCCCTCAAAGCTATATTTACCGACTGCGGATCTATATGCAAAATAAAAATTGTCGGCATAAATTACGAGACCAAGAAACCAAGTAGGAATTTATTCCTCTCTTTAATAGAGTTATTAAATTGTAAGAAAAGTGTCGACACTCTAAAATTCTTTAATGTTTGAAATTACACCAACTTATTTTTGCCATAAATGCATAAAATCAGCAGATTCGTAATATTTGATGCAATAAGTGCGTTAATCATACACAAACAAAGGAGAAGTTTAACTCCAAGGTTAACCGGATTTTTGCGAGAGGATGCTTGAAAATTACCGGTTTTTGATTTTTTGAAAAATCTGAAAAAATTATATATTAACAATCATAACGAGATGCTGAAACCGTAAAAATATAAACTTAGTATATTTCATAACTTCTATAAGAAATCGGCACTTCAACATTTTTCTTATTTTTAAAAATTCGGTTTCGAAGCTAAGAATTCTGAAAAAATGCATAGATGTTCAATCTAATAGCTAAAATATGCCTGATATTTTTCAGAATTTTCAATTAAAGAGGATTAGAGAAATTACGGAAAAACTCAATTTTCCTTGTTGCCCCATTATTACCCTCCATGTCGACATATAGGGATGAAAATTGGCACGAAGTATTTTATTTGAATAAGTTATCGACTTATTGCAAATTCAATTTGGTTTAGGGGCACTTTTGACCCTCTTATCCGGCCACACCCTTTTCTTTGATCGTGACTTGCATCGTTGAACGAACGAAATGGTAAACTATTCCCTGTCCGTTGCGACAAATGTTGAAGGCCTGTGCAAAACGGGGATGACTCGATGCCGAGGCGACGAAGGAGTCTTATGTTTCATTTAAATCAGTGTTTCCCAACATGGGGCCCACGCCCCACAGGGGGGCAATTTGATTGTTAAGGGGGACAATTCAACAATTTCCTAGTGATTTCTTCCTAAAACCTATCATATAACCCTTAGCACTCGAAAGGTGACTCCGAGATGCTACTAAAAATTGCTGGACCATTACTCAAAATATTGTTTACATTATTAAATATATCGGTATCTAATCGATTACTAAACATGTAGGTATTGTACGAGGTATTGTACTGGGTATTATACGTTCTACGTCGGAAGAAATATGTTTGATTTTCGAATTAAAATTGCTCCGAGTGCAAAGGGAGTGAACAAGGTAGTTGCTCTTCAGTGAACAATTCAATTTTTGAATATTAAAAATTATGTATATGTATATGGGGCATAAGAATTTTAGAAAGGCTTGGGTGGAGCATGGCACAGAGAAGGTTGGGAAACACTGATTTAAATGGACTTATAAATGGAACAATTGGACCCTTCGTTTTCTTATAACAATAATTTGTTAAAATCAAGTCACCCCTATCGTACACAGACCATTCAATCGCGGAAGAGAGGGAGCAGAAGACGGGAGAAGTTGACGCGTTAATCTTGAGGGGACGAAGTTCGAGATCCAAGGTTCTACCGGTGCAAAACAATAGTCGAAAATCGAGGAAGAAGATCCAAAGACACTTACCTTGCGCTGAAGAACACTGATCTTCCTGTCCTTGATATCCATATGATCCTTGAGCTCGGTCAGCTCGGTGTTCATACGATTTCGCTCCTGTTGCGCCTGCAAGGCCGCTTGCGTCTTCTTCTCTATCATCCGGTTCTTCTCTTCGAGCCTCTGCCGCATTTCCTCCACCTGAGACGTACACACGCGAACATTATGCGCTGCAAATGACTTTGATCAGCCTGATCCGCATTGTACACTGTACACGCGACTACGGACAGTACAGGAGAAGATGGGAGCGGAGAGGAAAGAGAGAGAAAGAGCCTTCGAACGACCCAGTTCCCTGCTGCCCGGCCTTCCGTTACCCCTGTCCACCTCCCCTGAGTTCGATTTGCCGGTTACGATACGATCGAGAATCTCCCAGGACTCGATTCCTTCGACACTGGAACAACTTCCAACCGATATACTTTCTGTATAGTCGCTTTTCCATGAATTCTAAATTGTGATAGAAGGAAGCTGGACCGCGCGAACTTCTTTGGAAATTGAAAGGGATGATTCTTTTCACCTGGTGACATTCTCTGTTTATGCAGTTGAGAGCGGTTCGCGTAGCAATAGGTGGACGAATATTTCTCAATTGTTTCCCCAAAAGAGTCTCCGCTCTCAGTTTTGTGCATGTAACACAAGGTGTCCCAAAAATGTTCTATTTGAAAGGAGTGATTATTCTCGAGAATCCGGAAATTTTCGAGAACCTGACCCGCCCCGGACTTTGAAGAGAAATTTGACGAGAGAACGATGAGAACTTTATGTCACATTATTTCAGTATGATTTCCGTATGATGTGATATTGTAATCGTCAAGCTCAATTACAATATGCAAGAAGATATTCTGATCGGAGACATCCTAGTGTTCAAACTATCAGGAGCTTCTTCAAGCTCTTCCGAGAAACTCGAAGTGTAGAGAAAAAAAATGTACGAAATAAACAAAAAACAAATGTAACTAATGAAATAGAGTGTTTACATCAACGGAACCCTGGTAGAGTACGGTGAGCATGAACATGGTCTTCGTACATTAAGTTATGCTTTTTGAAGAATAACTCCTTCGACGGTAATTTGAAGGTCAACATATTATACATGGTTGAATTCGTCTTTTCATTAGCTATAATGCTATACTAATCAAAATACGTCGTTCCATGAACGAAAAAACGACGATGACCTTGAAATATCGAAAAATATGACCTAGAGCAAAAAAACTTCGCCCTCACAATACCCTACTGAACCAAACACTTTCTGGCTGAAACATTTTTTTGTATTACTAAGAACAACAGAGAAATTATTTAATAATTTTTCAAAGCATTCTAAACGTACGACAAAAAGAATCAATTGAAGATTCATCAGAGGGTACGTTTTCGTGAAAATGATAGGGTGCGTCTAAACTTCTGATACGCACTGTACATTAAGAGTAAGCGGGTACCCGAAATGTCAGGTTGAGCCAGATCGGATCGAGATACCGAGAGTTCGGGCAACCGACCCGACCCGAACCCGACATTTCGGATACCCGCAAATAGGTGGTAAACATAGATAGTTAAATGTTGAACTTACGTCAGCCTGCAGCATATTGTAGTGTTCCTCTTTGGCGCAGAGCGACTCCTTGAGCACGGTGATGTGCCGTTGGTAGTCCTGGTGTTGTTCCTCGAGGGTCTTCATCTTGGCGGACATGGCAAGTAGCTCCTGGTCCCTGCGCTGCACTTCAGTCCGTAGCTCGTCCAGCTGCGAAAAGATTCGTCGTCCAGGAGAGGATCAGTCCGCGCGCACGGATAACACCTCGACGACGACGAAACAACGAGCGACGAAGGCGCCCAGGCCTGTCGTCCCTCCGTCGTGGCCGAGCAGGACGACGATCGACTTCGATTCTAGCATTTCTGGCCAACGGGAGGTTGTGAAAACGGGTCGCCGTGCCGCACGCTCGACCATTTTCGTTCCGATCCGCCAACTGTTCGACTTGCTAATCGCTTCGCGAAATTTCCGTGCCGCCCGTCTCGGCTCGGAGAAGAGAGGATCTGCTCCGGTTGGCTTCCAGTTTGAAAAGCTTTCCCACGAGCTTCTATAGCCGACGATCGTGCATCGAATTGGCTTCCGGTTCGATCGCGTCCGGGACCTCCGCGATCGAGGATCGAGTTAGCCTGTTAACCGGGCGATTTGTCGGCCAATTCGCTTCTTCGACGGTCTAACTTCACCCAATCGTTTTTATCTCAATCGATTTGAACGTCGATCTATTTGCGAAGGATCTTCAAGATCCATTCGCTCTCGGACAGGTCAAGGAGAACCGATTGCGATTGCCTGGGTGCCCATTCATTTAGAACAGAGCCGGGAACTATTTCCCTTCTTCCTCCCACTCTTTAGCACCACTCTTAGCTTGACTTTATTTTCAGAGCCGGGGACGCTGGACTTCAGGCATTGAAGACAGGAGAGAGAAACATCGGCCCATGGGCCGACAGGTCCCCGACTCTAATTTAGAACAGGGAGTTCCAACTCGTTACTCTCCGAGAACCATAAGGTCCCCACCATTAGTCAAACCTCTTCCCACTACTACGTACAGTCGTAGAGTTAGTGGGCGGCATAGCGGCACGGGAACAGGGACGAAATTCTACGGCAGAGCCGGACAACTTTCTGCCCGCCATCGCTGTGCGACCCGGGTTTTGCCGGTTCTCCCACTCTTCACTTCTAGCTTGATTTTACTTCCAGAGGCGGAGAACTGACGCAGTGCGGCGGCCGCACACTGTTTCTTTCATAAGTCCAAATGTGGGAGACGCTGGTGAACACTGAGAAGTGGGGAAAGAAGCGATGTGCGGCCCGCGGGCCGCCAGGTCTATTCTACGGCAACGATGAAGTCTTATCCGATGAAGTACCTAAGCGGGGAATTTGCCGCGTATGACTCGCGAACTACAAGTTGGAACTCTCTGATTTAGAATATTGAAATTGCTGATGTAGGGCTCGTGGGCACCATTTGTAGGGGTGGGCAGGTACCCGGAAATTCGGATTCGGGTCGGGTTGGATATTTTCCTCGGGTTCGGATCGGGACTCGAAAATTCGTGAGACCCGGGTACCTGAAGTCGAAATAGTGGGTCGGATAGTGGTCCGATCGGGTTGGGAATTCGGATTTTACTCTTTCTTCAATTATTATTGGATTAATTACAATATTGCTATTATTGTCGATGAAAAAAAATCAGGTGTGATAAGAGTATTCAACCCGGATTTAGAAATTTGAAATAAAATAGTTTTAATACAATTCGATGCACTGTCTTCTTTTCTTCTTGACATAGATTTTTAAAATTTAAAATACAAAAACATTTAAAAATCTGAAAGAATAGCTATAAAATCAGATTGCGGAACCACCCGACCTGCGACATAATATTTTGGTATCCGAACATCATAGATTTTCGGGTTCCCGACCCGATCCGACCCTAGTTTTCAAAGTCTCGGGCACCCAAGCCTCGGTTCGGCGTTTAATGATTCGGGTCGGGTCGTGTCGAAACTCGAAAATTCGTCGAATGTCATAGATTGTCAGGTTCCCAAACCGAACCGACCACTATCCGATCCTATTCCGACTTCGAGTACCCGAGTATCGAGAGTTTTCGGGCTCTCGTTCGAACCCGGGGAAAATACGCGACCCGACCCGAACTCGACATTGTTGGGTACGCGCTCATCACTACCGTTTTGCTTGCCAACTATTTAGCGGAACCAGTTTTCATCGACGCCAGTGTTCATTGAAGGCAGCAATAGCCTTCAGCAACGGTAATGTCTTCTCGGCAGTACTTTTCTTATCAGCAAGTCAAAGCACTTACATGTATGTATATGGAGCGGTGCGCGGTCAATGTTCGCTTTTATTGTCCACTTAGCTCTCAGTCGCGAGCTACCCTTATCAATACTAAAGATCGGGCTTTGCAGTTGACTCGTGTTTCACTCTTACTCTCGAGGGACATCAATCTCAATCAGCCCCTTCTGGCTTTTATAAAACTCTGCAGTCACTAACAAATTCGAGTGAAATTATTGTTCGAAAATCGTTAGCCTCGAGGAGATTATCGGAAAAGAAATGCACTTGGAATTGTTAAAGGTTCTGTGTATAGTAACGGAGACAGCCGCACACGGATGTTCAATTTTCTTGAAAATTCCTTTATATTAACAATCAAGGGGTGAATCGATGATATTTTATCTTAAAAAAATTACATATAATTCAAATATTTTTTCAGAAATTTCTTCCGCGATTAAAAATACCATAAACATCGGTACCATAGACATCGATAGTCGCATCTGACTTATTCTTATAGTCAGGTCGGGCATTTGGCCCATTGCACAGTGGGCCAGGAGCCCGCTTTTTGTGGCCAAAAGTCAAATTTTTAAGTTTAATGTATTATAAAACTCCCAAATCCAAAATATTATTCATTTAAGATGATTCTGTGATGAGATACAGCGTTCTAAAGACAAAATCATAAAATTCAAAGTAAAATTGTACGTGTTCCATACCAAGTTGGAATATCAGAAAACGGATTTTAATGGTGGTTTTATGTGTTAGCAGGTGCAAGTATATAATCTAGTTTTTAGCATTTTTTAATCCATATACAAATAGTGCAAACTTTTAACAATTTAAATTTTTTGAAAGATTTTAGGGAAGTGCTTACATATACTTGACATGAGGATTGTTTTATATGAAAATTTAGTCGTTAAAGAAAAGGAATATATGTATAGGTTTTAGTGCTAATGCCTACACGTTTTATTTTATTACAAATTTTAAGAATTAGACACACGAGATATTCGACAACAACATATTCTTCACTTTTAGGCAACATAGAACTAGAATCAGATTATTCAGTATAATATTATTTCTGGTGATATTTTAACTATATTAGGTATACTAACTGTATTTTTAATTTTTGGCACAAAAAGTGTGTTTACGGACCATTGAGAGCATTGTTAACACAATTTTTCAAATACTTTTAATGATCTGACGAAAATATGTTTCCAACAAAAGTTGGTCAGTATTCACTTTTCTGCAAATGTCAATATCAAAAATTTAAAGAAAAATACTTGTTTTATAAAAAATGAAGGTCACTTCAATTTTTTAAACGTTAACATATATTTTTTACTTCATAATATTCTAACTGGTATTGATACGAATTCAACGACCTATAATAACATAACATTAAACCTTAAAATAAAGTTACAATAATTTTGGCCACAAAAAGCGGGCTTCTGGTCCACTGTGCAATGGGCCAAATGCCCGACCTGACTATAAGAATAAGTCAGGCTGTGCAGACGGGCTAATTACACACAATCATTTCAAAAGATACGAAGGTAGCAAATTTTATATTCAAGTATTACTTCTATTTCTAGAAATCCGTCAAGCTTTCTTCCTAATCCGAAAGGGGGCAGCTGAATAGTCTCTCGCGTTAGACGTTCTTACCTCATTCAGAGCGAGTAGACGAATAAAAAGATTCTTAATTAAACCAGTGTCTTTCGACGTCCTGGTTGGTCAATATTCTTCTCGATTGATACTGGCGTCGATCAAACCTTTTTACGAAAAATCCTCGGTAAAAGCTGAGAAAATATACTTCTCCGGAAATCAACGAATCTTCCTGGTTAACAGGATAATCAACCTAAATCTACAACCACTGCGAGGCAACATGTGGCGCCAGATGAATTGTTTCGGATCATCCTGGCGGGTCTGTTTGAAAACGGTCGATGCGCGGTTGTTGAAGAGCGCCTTTCAACAGACTTATTCCTCTTCAGGGCTAATCGAGGCAGCCTTGGTTCGTCGTGCTCGGCCAGGACTCGTATACTGAGCATGCAGCGATATCGAGACTAACGATACAAAATTACAAACAGTGTTTCCTGCGTGTACGAGAGATACATTGATTACGTGTCGAACGAGTGTAATGGGGTGGAGTTAGGCGAGATCCAGGGAGTCGTGGGAGCTGTGGATAGATTAGGACGTATTATGTATATATAGATATTATGTCTCTCTCTTTAATTTTCGTGTACGTACCTACTATGCTCGTCTGATCTACTCTGGTGTCGGCAGGCCGCGTGAGGATCCCGTCGCGAGATCTCCAACACCGCGAGAGCCCGCGTCGAGATCGTAAGCATAGTTACACAGCTAAACGTTTCACTATCTAATCGACTAGCAGAGTACGCAGCGTGGAAGAGATGTCGCGGCCCTCTTCGAGCCGATGGTCGAAGTTAAAGTCCTACGATTTCCCGGTGTACTTACAAACCAGGAAAAGAGACGCGCCCCTATCGCGTCAAGAAAATTCAAGCGAGTTGCTATCGGGAAGACTCTGTCCGGAAGATAGAGAGTATTCAGTAATAGAAGGGATAACCAACTTGAGGAATCTATGATGAGGCATTAGTTTCGCTGAAAATAGGCGATTCCCGGCTCGTCCAACGAGACCCCCGTCACCTAGATCACCTAGGTTTCAACTGATCTTTCCGAGCTTCTCTCGAGGGCTGGGAAACGGCTGCGGTATTGGTTCCGGTTCTTGAAACAGTTCCGCAGCGGTATTTTCTATGCTAATTATTAGACAGCGGATCTTTATGTAAAATAAAAATTTTTTATCTAAATTGTAACAAACTGAAAGATATTTATTTTCTTCCTTAATGCGTTTAATAGGTTGAAAATAATAGAACAGGTTTTTTCAAATTCTTCTAATGTTGTCACTGTTTTAAATTATACCCGCTCGTAATTCCCATAAATACATAGAACCCGCTGTTTATTAATTATACGATTTTAGGGACTATTTTATAGTCCGTTCTTAAGGTGGGATCTTCTAAGCGCATCTGGACGCAGCGTTTGCGATCCTGGGGCCTCGAATACTCCATTCGTCACAAACGCTAACTTGTGCATCTGGACCTTAGACTATAACTTATAGATCCAACATAGGTTTAGGATATGCATAGGACACAATGTTCCAAGATAACGGAGCATCTGGTGCCCACAAGTCACGTCACAAGATAATTCATAATGGTGGGCGAGGTATACAAGCATATTTCTGCATTACTTCGTAAACATTTGGAAAAATGGTACAAACTTGTTGCATAAACAATTGTAAGAAACGACAAAATATATCTTCTCATAAGTAAGCATTTTATACTTAATATCGCATATATATTGTTCTTATTATTTCTTTTTTTTTTTAATAAAGTAAGTTGTGAGGAAATAAATACAGATTTCATATTATCAACGTCTATATTAAAATTTAACTTTTTCCAGATTATAATTGACAAAATGAGTTGGCATACTTAAAATAATACGAATATATTAAATATCCTGCTATGCGTCTGAATGCACAAGTTTGCGTTCGTGACGAATAGAGTATAAGAGGCCCCAGGATCGCAAAACGCTGCGTTCAGCATCGATAATGAACTCAAATAGTAGATCGAGTGTGTACGTATCCGTTTATTGATTTCGAGCTTTCTGGAATTATTTTCTAATTGTTCATTGATTTGAAAAATGTCTTCATTTTCTATTTCAGCGAGAATGATTTTCCTTATACACTGTCTAAAAGATATGTTTATAAAGATTACAAGTTCCACTGTTTACACATATCAGTGTACTCGAATGTAATGGAACAAAACAGAGTAAAAGATAAATTAATAAATTACTCCGACGATTTCTTCAGACCATAACATTTAATCATTTTCATTTCTGTAAAATCGACGCAAAACTGATATAGAATCGATACAGCACTGTCTCAGAGACAACACAGCATCAATGCGGAACCAATATAATGTTTACTCGGTGAATTTTTATGCGTTCACGAATACAAAAATATCTAACACACAGGAACGTGTGTATACTAACAAAAATTAGTAATATTTTTATTGTTTTATATGTTACTTTGACCACGAGAAAACTTTTCATCAATGAAAGAACATTTTCCTGTTTTTTAGTTTACACTGTGAAGTTTTATACGTTTTTATACATTTATGAATACGAAAATGTCTAACATACAGGAACGTGTGTATACTAACAAAAATTAGTGCTATTTTTATTTTACTTTGACCACGAGAAATCTTTTCGTTAATGAAAGAAAATTTCTTTTTTTTCATTTTCTTAATTTGATATAACAATGGGAATTTGCTTAAAGATTAACAGTCTAATAATGATAATTGAAAAGCACTTCATCTGATTCGGTGTAATTTAAGGCTGCCTCGAATTAGATGTAATTTTTTCGTTTACCAATTTTTAGAAATGAATCAGAATTCGGGGTCTACTCGCAACTGTTTCAGAATCTTTATACCTTTAAGCTTGACTATACTTTCATTCCAGTAGCAAACTATCATGAGAGTGAGTTACTTCGACCAGAGGCTGTCAGAGTCGCGGCCAAGAGGTCGTGCACGCGCGTATCTCACGCATTTGACCAATAAAAGCAGGATCGGGAACCGGTGGTTCGATCGGGCCCTATTGATCTCGGGCCCGATCGATCGTCGATCCCGCGCCTCTCCAGCGTTCTATGTCGTGCCAAGTAAGAAACAGATCTACGGAGAGACGAGCGATCCTCGCGACCGGTGTTTATCGTCTCGAGTTCCTCGGTGTTTCTCATCGACGGCCACGAAGAACCACAATCGGTAATGAAAGGACGACGAAAAAAAAGTCGAGAAAAAAAGATAGAAGAACGACAGAAGAAGAATAGTAACGGTAGTAGTAGAAAGTGCTACGTGACTATCTACGATCATCGTTAGGCTGCACACACACACGCACGCACGCAGGAAAGTATCGAACAGGAGGTGGTCCGCCATTCTCATCTCGGCTCTTCGTGGTTCTACAAACGAGGAGACCGACGAAGAGTGGGCGGCCAGGCCAGAGATCGCTTTTGCGCGTGGTACGTGAATGATTGCGAACAGTCAGATCAATGACTTACACCAGAGAAAGGGACAGAGAGACAAAGAGAAAGAAAGAGGTGTAGACGTCGAAGCGGCTGATGACTTCCTGACCGAGTTCCCATGTGATCCCACTTATGTCCCACGAAATTCGGGGTTCGTTAAACAAAAAGAGAAGTTCAATAAAGAGAGAATCCGTGATAATAAAAGCGCAACGGACGGCCGAGAAAAGACTTAACAAAGAATAATTAGAGTAACTAACTGCGACGAAGTTTCATGAAAGTCCGAACGAGTTCGTCATTGAATATTGAAATAAACCGCGAGCCCGAGAGCGAACTTCTGCCGGCTGAAGTTTCGATTAAAAAAATCCGAAAGCTGTAATTTCATGCCCCTGCGGAGAGAAAAGAAAGGGAGTTAGGTTTTTATCGCGACGACGACGGTTCGGAAAATTATTGAAAAATTGTTTCCCGTCCCCAGGCTGTTACGCGAGCCTCGAGTCCTGCAGGAGTTCACTAGCCACTCCGGTGGAGAGAAAGAGAGAGAGAGAGAGAGAGAGAGAGAGAGAGAGAGAGAGAGAGAGAGAGAGAAAGAGAGAGTGTGTGTGTTAGAAAATGTGTTACTACGGAACATCGAAACACTCCGTTACATAATACGGTAATCACGTAGATGGAAACGAAGGATAGGTGGTGGCTTGGAAGTGCTTCTTTGTCGGGTGAAGAATATCCTTACCTCCTCAGAAAGCTAGAATATTGGGGCACCACATTTAATAATGCTTCGCTCACCACGAAGGCCACCCAACTCCGCCTCCCTGCGTTCCATTCAATCGAATCATTAACCCTTTCGTTGGAGAAAGGATGGAAAGCTCGGCATATTTTACACGCTCGCTAAACGTATCGTGAAAGGACAGCCTACGGTAATTATTCGAAAAGTCTACTGCTGTGCACAACGTTCGCAACACGAGAAAAATCGAAGACACGTGTTCCTCAAACAAGAAACTACAACATCTGTGGCAATTTGCAATCGTTCCATACGATTCAACCAATATTTTCAAATTTCCGTACTAGAATCAAGCTGACCTCGAGCGGTTAACTTGTCAACTTTCGGATTCTTGTTAGCAAGCCTTGTAATTCAACTTCACCGTAGGGTTCTCTGTCAGCATAAGCTACATACAGTACACATTCATTAGAGCGATAGCTGCGTCAGATTGATTTCTCTTATCTCTTAGTGTATGTATTTAGGTGATTATGTTCGAAATATTGCCGACAGATGTTTCAGTTCAAGGGAATATTAAATGCTAGTTTCACTCTTAAAGCTTCGAGTTTCCTCGGTGTTGCGGTTCGCTTGTCAAACAATTCGTACGGAAGCACATCTCGAATTGGTGGAGTCTAATTAGCCGAAAGGGTGAAATGATTTTTCCAGAATTTCGTCGGAGCAACGAACATTGTCATCGCCGCGTTACATTTAACCGAGTCCGATCGATCCTGGAGCCTTTATTTGTCACGTGGTACGTGATCAGCTTCCCCCATTTTTTGATTTGCCCGACTCTCCTTAATTCCAGTCACGTAAAAATTGATGCCGACCCTGCGCTCGGATCGGCCACGTGATTAACGGTCGTTCATAACGCGTGCGCGAGGGAAAAATCGGACGAGTTCGGCGGAATTGGGGAGTGCCATCCATTGCTGACTTATCGCTAACTTAGCTCTAGCCTTAGGTACTAATAATGGAGTCCCTTATGATTATGTAGATGTCGCGGATCGGAGACGTTCGGTTCATTTCGTGCTACGATCCAATCGAATCTTTCATTTTCGAGCATGTTGGAATGAAAAGAATTTGGAAAAGCTTGTCTGTAGAACGAACGATCCCCTCGTTTCGATACTATAGGCGAGCACCTCGATGGCTGTGGTCAGCCTCGAAGCTCGCTGGGATGATGACGGCGATGCCCCGTGCGATGTTCGTTTACCTTATATGGGAAATCGATCAACGAGACGACAGACAGCTAGATGATGAGAGGATGCGTCGTAACGAAACGGAGCTTGTCTGCGTGGCATGCAGCATGCATAAACACAGTACTAGACTTCTCGGAGACTCGCATGCGGCTCTCGGTGTTTGTGGGATCGAGTGAATTGCGTCGACGACGACCGCGACGATGAGCCCGAGTTAGGGTGAAACGATGGGGGTGGGGGCAGAGTCGCCAGATTAAGGGGGTAGACTCGCGTTTCCAAGATTGCAAGGGTGCGGGATGCATCTTCTCATTTCTTTAGTTTTTCAGAAGCCAAAAGCGCTAGATGAAAGATCAATCTAGGCTGCGATCGCCCTCAAAAGTCCTATTTTTACGTTTGCGAGGCGTAATTTGCATTATTCCGAAGCATACAGCTGCGTATGTAGCGAATAATGCAAACTGTATCGTAAACTCGTAAACGTAAAAATAGGACTTTTAAGGGTGATCGCGGCCTAGATTGATCTTTTATCTAGCGCTTTTCACTAATGAAGAACCACATCTTTCGCAACCTTGCAATCCTGGAAATGTGTCTACCCCCTTAAAACTTGTTTGTCGCCACTATACCATCCCCTTCCGCCGCGGCCCGGTCACGTATGGTGACGTATTTCGTCTGTGTCGTGCATTCCCCTCAAATTGGTGCTTCTTCCCCTCATCTGGCGACTCTGTGGGGGGAGGGGGGTCAACGAGGGTCCTCGCCGTCGCGAAACTCTTCGGATCGCGTGCTCGGACAGACACGAACAAACACGAACGACGACGACGAAACCAACGAACAAGCGTTTCGATCGTGCGCTGACAAGTTCCGTCCAGGGTTGCGAACTCTCCGCGATATCGAACTTTGCCTAATTTACCCAGGACCAGCGATGCTCGTCAACCAGACAGTTACCGGCTCGAACTTATCCGCTGGGATTCCTTGTTATCGTACACCGGCCTCGAAAATCATCGACGAGACACGCTAGCATCGAACGTGAAATAGGGTGGACAAAAATGTTTAATCACATTTCTTTCAATCAAACTTTTACCAACATAGTCGTGACAGTTTTCTGATTGAAACAATACGAAACATGACACGATTTGTATCATATTTATTTGTTTAACTCACGACACAGTAGAACCTCGATTATCTGTATACTAAGGAATATATAATAAAGAATACTGTAGAACTATACTATAGAACAGTTATTTAGCTACAGTGTTCGATTAAGTCTTTGCTGGTTTGTAATAGATCATGTAGTATATGGATCGCTTTGGATTGAACCGATTGAGATTGAAATCATTGATTCGGATAATGGTTATATTTGTCATGCGCGGTCTTGTTTGAATCGGAGAAATGTCGCAAAGATCTTGATAGAAATTGCATAAAAAATTCACGAATGTCGTGCACATCTTCTTCGTATATACAGGGTGGACCACGAAGCGTGATCAGCTTATAGATTATTCTGCTACTAGCGGGTTGGTCGGAAATTTTTTTAGCTAAAATAGACAGGTTCAAGGAGAATTTTAAGATGATTGCACCAAATTTTTGTCAATCCTTTTTTCTCGAAGTTTTCAAGGTCACCTTCAATTTTTTTTAGGTAAACGATTTATTTACATTTTTTCTTCTTTCCTGAATCTAAAAACATGAAAAAATCATTTCTTAACCGTTTACGTGAGTGTACTGCTGCCCGTAAACACTATTTTAAGCATCGATTCAATTAATATAATAAATGATATTTTCTTTGTTTCTTCGATTTAGATGAAGAAGAAATACTTTTTACGTTGCTTAAAAGATACGTATAAAAAGATTGTACGTTTACCTACAAAAAACTGAAAGAGATTTTGATAACTCTAGAAAAAAAGGATTGACACAAAATTTGGTACAGACATCTTAAAGCTCTCCTCGAGCCATGTGATTTTATCTAAAAACATTTCGATCGAACCACTAGCAGCAGAAGGATCTAAGTTGATCACGTTTCGGGGTTCACCCTATATATCGAGACATTAATGTATTCCGTAACAGCAGCGGATACTTCGGAAATATTTTTGTTGACATAGCGTACGTGACTTTGTGCCACGGTTGCAAGGTAGAATTTGTTTGTTAACTTTCTTTAGCATATACAAATATGAAGCGCATTCTGGTAGTTCTAAGAAGCAGTAGAGTAGGGGGTAGACAGAACAGATGACAGAAATAGTTGGTCTATTGGATTAATATTGTTGAGAAAATTTGCGAAATATCCGTTGCCGCCGCGGAATATTCATCATGGTATTCGAAAGCGTTCGAACCCCGCTTTTTACATTCGATAAACGATCCTGTGAAATTACAACCTAACCCAGTGTTTCCCAATCTTTTTTGTGTCATGCCCCACCAAAGCCTTTCTAACATTCTTATGCCGCCTACGTACATATATAATTTTTAATATTCAAAAATTGAATTGTTCACTGAAGGAATTTAAATGATAGGTTCTAGGAAGAATACATTAGGAAATTGTTGAATTGCCCTGTGGGGCGTGGGCCCCACGTTGGGAAACACTGATTTAACCATTACTCTTTACCGTGGATAGTAATAGAATTGACTTTTGGTAGTATGTATCTCAACTACGTTCTGTTGCGTTTGTACTTTGGCTAGTCGTGAGTATTTCCGAGAATATTGACTTTGTTCTGAAGCTGACCTGTTAACCGAGTTATCGCTTATATCTTTCGATATCTTGAATTTCATTGTACTATGTTTGTTGGATTATTCTTATGCATTTTCATGCTGATTGGCACACTGATTTCCACCACAGTGGATATTGATTAATTACGAAACCGTTTCTAAGTGTTGCGTTGCTGTAACGCAGGCATGGACAACTGGCGACTCGCGAGACACTGACGACTCCTCTCCCTACTCCTGGGTCCTCCCCACCAAACTCCTGTGGAGTATAGGAGGCTGGGCAGATTAGGAGTAGGGAGAGGAGGCCGTATCCACGCAGTCACGCGAAGTAAAGCACAGTAGGGGCATTATTAAATAGTTGATAGTGGTGGGACCGGTACACTAGTAGTGGAAGTCGTGAAGCGACAGCGGGGAAGAAGTTGCCGGGCCTGCTGTAACACGACGCACAGTGGGACGAAACGTGATGGCGAAAAAATTTGTAACTCTGCTTCTGCTTTATATACTATGTTGAAGTTTTGACAAGTTAATCATTGCATTATAGCCTTTATGTTCTGTTAATTTTAGTGGTATTAATGGACTGAGTATCTAGATATTCATCTTATTATCAGATATTAATTTTCCAAGACCTAAACCATATCATGCGAGTGCCGAAATTATGAGAACAAACGTAATATATTACAAGCAAAGCTCCTCAAAGGCAAACATTGCTTTTCTCTTTGTATGTATTACTGCGTTCAGCAATTGTGGTGTCTTTGGTCGGCACACGGTTCAGTCCGGTAGCGATAGTTTATTCCAACGGGCATTTCCTTAAAGAGTAGCACAAAGTAGCAGTCAACTCTTTTCATTCCTAAGAGGCAAGAATTCACTCTTTCGTATGGTACCAATTATATCCTGGGGTTTTATTATGTAAACTCTTCAAAAGTGAAATTAAAAGTATCCTTGGCAAAAATTTACACCTACAGTATATCAAATTTTCAAACACGGGAAAGATATTATACTACACCATTTAGTACCAATTGGTGAATTATCTGAGGAAGCTAAGGAAACCAAGAATAAGGATTACTGATATTACAGGTACCATAATACCAGAATAAGTCCTTGAAAAGAGCAAAACCAAGACATGATGACTATGCTCTTCGTTTCTTCTGACCCTTACATATCAGCATTTCGAAAATTATGAAGAAAGAATGATACAATTAAAATATATCCCAAAGAAATTACTAATTTATTGCACATTCGTGGAAATTAAAATTTTGTTTGTGAAAAGGTAACTATTTATTTCTGTATTAATGCTTTAACAAATACAATATTGTTACGTTTTAACAAATACAATATTGTTAAGTTTAGATATTACAAAGTTCCTAATTTTTCAAGAACATTGTTTCAGAAATTTATACTACTACAGTAAACGCCCCTTTACTGTCCAACAGCCGTGTTTTGCACGGACCGTGATCGTACCCGGACACTATTTTTGATTTATGACTGCGTCTACCGCGCCGAGCGAGACTTCAATAGAGAGCCGAACATAGAGAAGGGCAGAAGAGCAGTGGAGTGGATAGGTACTGAACAGTGATCGTGCCCACGAACCCGGACAGTAAAGGGGCGTTTACTGTATAATGCAATGATTAACTTGTCAAAAATTCAATACAGTATATAAAGCAGACGCAAAGTTACAGATTTTTGATCGCCGTCAGGTCGTTTCGTCCTACTGTGCGACGCGACGGTGCTCGCTAATAGTTCCATGCACACCAAAGTGGGAAACTATTACGACCATTGGAGTACGTCAGTGCAGCATGTACAGGATGTATAAAAAGTAAAGGTCATCCATCCTAGGGGTGAATCTACATCTCTGGATCGGTGGACATTTGTAAGAGAAACTTTCCGCAAAATTGTTTACAACAAAGAAAGCGGTTGTTAAAGTCTTTTCTTACATCAACGCCTTCTACTCATCGAGAAGAGAAAAAGTTTGAAAGGAACCATATGTCGCAAACAAATAGTTATTTAGATATAAGCTGTTAAAGTTTTTGCAAAATTTGATTGTGTGGAATTAAACATATAGACAAAAGTCTATTACTACAGTCCACATGTCGGTGAGACAGAACATGATCGTGTGCGCGCTTCAGAGACGATGACTGGGTACGGGTCTAGCGACGAATGTCCCTTTAAATTTCGTTTGCTCGTGGCACGCACACGATCATGCGCTGTCTCATCGACACGGACTATAGACTGTAGTAGTGAGATTTTGTCTATGCATATAATTCCACACAATCAAATTTTGCAAAAACTTTAACAGCTTATATCTCCATAACTATTTGTTTGGGACATATGGCTCCTTTCAAACTTTTTCTCTTCTCGATGAGTAGAAGGCGTTGATGTAAAAAAACACTTCAACAACAATTTTCTTTGTTATAAACAATTCTGCGGCAAATTTCTTTTACAAATGTTCACCGATCCAGAGGTGTAGATTCACTCCTAGGACAGATGACCATTACTTTTTATACACCCTGTACAGATTTTGAACCGACATTCTATCAAGTTTCGTAGGAAGAACACATACATTCTTTATTATACTATACAACATATCAAACTAATTGTCACAGTAAGAAATCAAATTTATCACGGACTCCAAAGCGTTGATTGATTATAAAGATTGTCATGAATAAAGGATCCTCCGGTTAACAGGTTCAGGTATCATATAAAAAATCATTTGTACATGAATCCGGGTTCCAGGAAAACTTTGAAACAGCTCAAACCGATAAAACATTTCGATCTTTAAATGACTCACGCCACGCATTTTACCTAACCGGGTTAACATTGACAACATCTTTATATCAATCATTTTCTTTTTCGAGATTTTCGCCAGCTTAAGGGACTAAAGGTGCATCAAAGTTCGAACCATTTCAAAGCTGGTATCGTCCGAGCACTTGGGTGCTTACAGCTCTACTATAGCTATAGAAATATTGACGGCGCGTTAATAGATAAACGATTTTGTACTACAGTAAAGTCCAAAAAGACGATTCTCGGTTCTGTGCTGTGACATAGATCGTAACCGGATACTATTTTTTTATGGCCTCGTCGACCGCGCCGAACGTACAGGACAGCACGTAAATACGGACCGCACGGTCGAAGGCGCAACAAAAAATAACGTATCGGTGAGACAATACTAGTGCAATACTGAAACTTCCTTTTTTTTACTTATTTTTAATGAAATTTTACCAATATATTTGCAACATTTATCTGATTAGAATGACAGCTAACAAGATACAATTTGAACCACATTTACTGTACACGTGAAGCACAATTTATAATTTATCATATATTTAACATATGCTATATATAACATATGTTTGCAAAACAACTTGACATCTCAAAAATATGTATGTTCTCAAAGAATTGGACTAGAATTTTGCAAATTAACGAAGCTACAGCCCGTTGAATGTTTTTAAACGAATCATTTTAATAAGAAGAATAAAAAGAAAATTGAAAATAAAAAAGTTAGCACCGCATTGGTATTTTGAACAATACAATAAGTTTTGAATTTTTGCCGACCGCCGCGGTCGCTGTTTCTCTTTCTTTTTCACTCGCTATCCTCTTCTATGTCCTAAAGTTACTCCATACCGTCAATTAAACAACTAAATACAGTTGAAATTATTTCGTGTTTAGTGTGCTTTTATTCAGAAAAATGGCACAAATAAGTTGGTGAAAGTCCCATAAAAAAACAATGAAAAATTAAGAAATTTTGTAATTGGATCAATAGTGGTTCACACTACTGGTCCTTGGCCCCTCGCAGGGTATGCTTCCCAGTGGAAGGGGTAGGCGAACTGACTTGGAACGGTGACCTCCGACGCGCTTAGAATGGGACTTTACTGTACCGGTCAAATTCATCCGACCGAGTTCGATGTGTCGACGTGAAGGAAACCCAGCGGAGCTTCCTGACCCTGTATAATGGCGACGACGATGGCCGCACGGGATTCGGGAATCCCGGTGATCTAGAGAGATCTCGAAGATCACGGAAGCTGTGATCTCCCTTTCATTCATTGTCCACGGTAGAAGAGCGAGTGTTCGTTGGGCCGAACTGTCACGTCGTGTCGTATTGATCCGGACATCTGTTTCGCCGCGATTTACGGCAATCACAGATCTGTTGGTCGACTCGACGCGATCAAGCGGAGAGAGCCGAGGAGCCGTCGCTTTCACGCGAACGAGCCTCGAGGTGGTTCTAGAAAACGAGCGTGAAAACAACATCGTCTACGTCGTCCGACACTCGGACGCATGCATCATGCCAGAAACGATCCGTTCATTTGCATTCGAGAAACTCTACGAGACGCGACTTTGAGAATGGCGAGCGAGCGAACGAACGATGATTTTCATGATGATGGGGAACTGAGATGAACCAAACACGACTCCCGAGTTCCCTCGCGACGACGCGAGTTCTTACGACGGATGATTCGACGCCCAGGTCCTGGATGATGATCATGACATGGAACGATCGATGACGATGAACGTAGACCAGCTTCCCTTGATCGGAACGCTGGATCTCTCTATATGATAATGCGACCGATGGTAACAAGACGAATAATGAGCGTGCCCCGAGTTCACGACGATGAAGGGACAGGGTTCCGTGAGTATGCTCGATGATGCATGAAGGACAGGATGCTTTGGCGACGGATCCTTCCTCTCACGGTTCGTGACGGTGATGACTATGATTTTAGGCTCGTCCAGTGTTGTGGCTAGCAAAGACCAAACGGAACCAATTGGATGATACAAGTGGCGGGAGTGGCGGATCGTTGACGATGCTGACGTGACGCTACGTGGAGAGCAGAGTGCAGGAATGCGAATTCGATCCGATGTGCCCGGGATGATTGGTCGGGGTTTTAGGCTACCGAGAGTGCGAGCAGTAATCCTCGCGGATGAGCGAAACGATTCAACCGCGAATGGCGAATCGATCGGCTGCGTACGGGATGAACGCATGTTAGAGGCATGGCTGATGGCGGGTTTAAAAACGCCGTGATCGAACGAATTGGACAAACGAATCCTGGACAATGAAGAAATCATTCTGGAGTAGATGTTGATTAAAATTAAACGGGACGAACTTCGAGGAAAGTAACTCGTAATAGGGGGGAATGAAAAATAAAAAACGACGGGATCATGGGAGGGGCCAGAAGGTTGAAGTTGGATCAGAGAACGATCGAGCACATTTAATTCTTTCTTTCTCTCTGTGTTGTTGTTGATGTTGTTGTAGTTGTCAATACTGTTATTATTTCTCTTTTCGATGGACGTTATCCTGTCGTCGACTTGACTTCCGTCAGCTGTCGCTGACGCACCCTTGACCCCAATTAGGAAGACTCGGAGGGATGGATCTGCGTTTTACAAGGTCGGCTTCTGTTTCACCTTGCGTCCTTTCGGTCGGGTTGCAATGCCTTTGAGATTCGACGCGAAAGGAATGTCCAGGGATCGTCGGAATGAAGGACAGGTTTGCCAAAGGGAGAGAGCCGGGACAGGATTCATGCAAGAGACAACGGAAGAGATTCCTTCGATTGTCGCTTGGACGCGTGATTGTTCTCGTTCTCCGATTACGTTTAGTCGTCCTTGCAGCACCGACTGCCTCGAGGCTGTCAAGGTCTCGAGAAAGGGGGCGAGCGGGGTGGCAGAATCGTTTCACACACACGCACAGGCACGGGTGGAGAAAAGCGACAGGGTGACGTGAGAAAAACGAGAATCGTCCCTTTCCTTTTTCCTCTCCCGTTCCGATGGGTCTCTCATTGTTATCGATCGTGACTCCAGGCTCGCGTGTGTCTCTCTTTTCTCTGTTCCCGGTCGCCGGGAGAGTCCGAAGAGGATCACCGGTGCGCAGACACGCTTTTCGTTTAGGCTCAGTTGCGGACCTTGCGAACAGACAATTGAAGGTTGTCCGCGGCGGATCGGCGGATCAGCGGTCGCGCGAGATCGTGAAACATTGTCGAGACGAGCGAAACGATGTCGTCCGGAGATCGGGGATGTCCTTGCGAGCGACGCGCAAGTTGCCGGTTTGGCTCCCGGTTGTCACGGTTCCATCCTCCGGGGCCGGGAACACCGGGATGAGGGGGGATTATCCCTGCGAGGCTAGCAATTAGGGTATACCTAGCTTGACCGCTGCGGTTCTGCGGGCTCCGGAACACCTTCCGCAGCCCGTTCGATAGTCCGATTACGGTGGAAACGAGCGGAAACGTTTCGCAGCTCGATGCGGCTTGGTCACCGAAACGGTCCGCTGCTTAGACGAAAACGTCCCCGTGACACAGTTCGGATGTTCGTTGATCCCGTTCAATTTACCCCTCGTCGCACGTCTTCAGTAAAAAAATAAAGCGCGACCGGTCGCGAAAGAGAAGCTTCGTTTTGCCTGGTTAAGCTAGGTACAACGCCTAAACGAGTGGGAACGGCACCGACAGTTCGAGGATGATGGACATCGAGGCGAGTTAAAACGCTCTGAGCTACGAAAATATACCGTTGGAAGCTTCTTCTCGTTACGTGTTTCTTTTTCTGTATTTTTTTTCTTTTTTTTTTGTTTCATTCGTTCTCCCTTCGTCTACGCACTGTACACGCACGCTCTCTTCTCTGCGTCTCCTTCCTCCAGTTCTTCTTCGGCTTGTTCTCGCTTGTCCATCGCTGTACGCGCATAGCTACGCGAGATTCTACGTGCTCTTTCGAAAAGTTTCGGGAAGATGGTCCCTCGTAACGATCTCTGCCATCTTCGCCGAGTCTGTTATGTTCCTTCTTTCTTTCATGTCTCTCTTTCTTCTCGGCGTAATCGCGAACCTACCGAATGTTTCTCTAGACGCACTCGAACATTCCTTCTTTGCAGCTTCGTTTTCGTTAAAAAAATATCTCGTAATACTCGCGCGGGACGTGCTAAGGCTAATGTTGTCCGCAGACCGAATTCAAGTTAATCTAATGTCCTACCGAAGACAAATCCATCAGACGCGCTGAAATCCTCCGCGCGCCCGAGAGGAAGCGAGCAGAGGATACGCGGTGCGCGATGCGTGAACGTGTCACAAGAAAAATATACGCACGCCGATCGGCGATCGGAACGACGTGCCGGCTACACAGAACGGCGAATCTAATCGGGATACTGTACAACTTCCAACATCTATAGAGAATCCAGAATTTCAACAACGTAGATATAATCATCTGCTAAGGCCTACAGATTAGGTACGCACAGTTGTTCTCGGGCTCTACACGCCGGGAGCTACCGAATTATGACTTTCTCATTGACTTTCTTACAAGAACTCCTCGAAACCCATTTTCTCCGAGTACTCTAGCGATCGGTTTTTTTTGGTGCAGGGACGCCCGCCGTCGCGTCGGTTCGCCCGGTTAGGGAACGAGCAACGGGTTTCACTGGTCAGTTCTTCTCTTTAAACCTACGACGTTACGCCCTCTTACAATTTGTTTTTTCGTCGTTTTTCTCTTAAACAGGTACAATCGAGTCAAAAAATAGAAATTCTTCTGTCCGATAAGAAAGGGATGCCGGGAGGTAAAGAAAACAGGTACGCTAATTACGCCACGAGCGCGTGTACGAGTCGATGAGAAGTAAAACGTGGCCTAATCGGTCCACGGGGAAAGACAAACGAATCGGTTTTTTTTTCTTGTTCGGCGAAAGGACGAGAAACTGTCTTGCGTTGACTCTGGCGTGAAAGGGGGAACAACGCGTGGATCCATTGAAGTTGGCGAGACATTTTTGCGGGGGTCTAGTGTGCGTATTGGTAGCGGTCGTGAAAGAACATGGACGTTCGTATCTTGAATCTTGACCACTTAGTTCTCACGGACTCATATACGGCATCGTATATGCTCGCCACGCTTTTCGAAGAGAAGACGAAAGGAATCGAAAGATCCATGGTACGTATATCGACCTAAATGATTAATGACGACCATCACGCCACGCAGCTTCCTGGCAATGCGGCTGTTCGGCTTCCTTTCCTCTCGACTGAGACCAGGTAGGGCAGACATACACTGGCAGTCTCTCATTCATTCGTTCTTTTTGTTGCATTTTCTTTCGCTCTCTCTCTCACACTCTCTCTCTTTCTCCCAGGCATACGCAAGCAAACTTTCTCGCATCGACAACATCAATGTCTCGATCCTGGGCCATTTTGGAACGGTCGACTCGTTGGCGAGCATCGACAACCCCCGTCCTTGGCTCGAGGATGAAGAAACGGAAGAGTCTCGAGCTCGAGCTCTCGACGATCTCTGATTCGAAACGAGACGCAAGTATAACATAGATATAGACGTATATATATATATATATAACGTGAGTCCATCACACACACACACACACACACCCACTCTCTCTCCCTCTCTCTCCCTCTTTCTCTCGTGACACCTATGAGAGAGATCGGGTATATGGTACTCACGCGGAGGAAGAACCTGCGGCGCGCCAGGTCCGGCGTGACGCGACAGACGATAGATATCCGTTCGGACGTCCCTAGACGGCGTCGTTCTTTTCGATGCGCACGTTGTTGATGAAGAAACTTACTTGCCGTTTGAAGTTCATGTCGTGCTTGTTGAAGTTGTGCGCGTGCAACGCCAGCGCGCCCTGCGCCGCTGGCTCAATTTGTTTCAAGTGTTGCTGCATTTGCTGCTGATGTTGCAACTGCAGCTGGTGCTGCTGTTGATGATGGAGATGAGGCTGATGATGATGAAGAGGGTAGTGATGGTGAAGCTGATGGAGATGATCGGCGTAACGATCGGTATAGGGATTGACCACGCCAGTGGTAGCGCCCGACGAGATGCCGGCCAGGCACGAGGAACCGCCCCCACCTCCTACGCCGCCCATGGTCCCACCTGTCGAACCGGCAAGCAATGAACTGGTTAATGCCGTGGACGACGTGTGACCATACGGTACCAGAGAGGTCATCACGGACGGTCCCCTGGCCAAGGCCAACGTGCCGGGCTGCTGCGAACAACCACCACCCATGGCCGTCACCAATCCCTGTCGCGCTTGCGACTCGATACCTCCCACGGCTAAATTATTATTAGTTTGTGCTTGTTGTTGTTGCTGTTGCAGTAGTACCGATGATTGTTGCGACTGCGACTGTTGCTGATGCTGTATACCACCGCCGCTACTCGGAACGGCGGTCGCTTTCAGCAACTGCTCCCTCAGTCTACCACCGCACTCCTTGATACGCTGTAACTCGGTCTCCAACAATGTCACCTGCTTCTCTAGGGTCTGTATGCGCGCGTCTTTTGTCTCCATGATGGCCGTCAGGGTGGTGCTACCGGGCACGCCGCCTGGAACCGCCACGCTACCCCCAAGGACGGTACCGCAACCGCCTCCTGCAGCACCTGATACGCTACCTAGCCCAAGACCTGCACATCCGCCCGCCACGGCTGCCCCGGACGACGCGGTCGAAGCATACGCCAGCTCCAGTTGCATCTGGAGGCTCTTCAGGCTCTCGTTCGTGGCTTTGAGCTCCTTTACAACACAAGCAATAGGGGCACGGTTACACTCGTCGACGTGTTTCCGCCCGTCTCGTGTCTCTCTAGCGAGCGTGCGAGGGTTTTTTTTTTGTTTGGATTCTTAGACTTTTTTCGTTTTTTTTTTTGGTAATTTTTTTTGGTTGTAGTTGTTTTTTGTACTGTACTTCTACATTTTTTTTCTTGGTGTGATGTATGCGGTGGTTCGTAGAAGGGAGATGTATAGTCTTTTTTTCTACGGTGATTTGGTGCGGCCTCGCTAACGCACGAATCTGTCCCGTGGTTTGCACTATCTCGGGCAATTCATGGACAATTTCAGGTACAATCGAAGACCTCTCACGCGTGCTCTATCTCTTCGTCCACTGCTCTATCTCTTCGTCCACTGCACGCGTGTTTCGATAAAACATTGTTCTTTCCACGAATACAGAGCCCGCGTTCTTTTAAAGCCACTTGGATATATCCCTCGAGTATTTTTTGTTCTCCTACATGAGAAGATTTATACATAAACCACGAATGCCCGTTATAGTAACAGTAAAAGGGAAGAAGAACGTCATCCTCTTCACCGTTGATCACCCATCTCGGTTCAGTTACCCAGAGCAACGCTGTTCAAACTTTACGATCGACCATAAGACTGCTTCTCGTACGAGGTCGAAGATTGAACATTACATCGTTTATCATCTATCGTACTTTCTCGAATTTTATGCTTACGGGGAACAATGAATTCCATATCTAACCTTCCGCCTGGCGACATCGTGTTGACCCTCTTTTTTCATTAATGTTTATTTTCCAGTCGAAGCTAATCGAGTTTAGAATACCTTGAGAAAGGAAGATAATACCAATCGTTGTTCTATTATTGTTCTTACACCGCGGATTTTATTACACAATTATTGGGTCGAATCATAAATAAGAAATAAATTTGGAAAATGAAACTACGCTTTCACTCAACCCTCTACAGCTTCGTGTAACTTTAAAGTATTAAACCAATGGTATTAATATTTTTGTTAATAGCGTCTGCCTTTTCTTTTTTTGCTTCATTTCTTTTCTGTGTCAATGTAAATTTTCAAAATGGAAGTAAACATTATTTTTGTTTTCATTTCGTTAAATTCTACAGTTTTGTGTAAAGTCACATACCGATGTATTAATATTTTTGTAGACAATGTTTATTGTTCCTCTTGTTGCTTCCATATTCTTACTTCACGCATCCCATATTTCCCAAATCGTAAATCTATTGTTCAATTATATCGCAGCCCAGCAAAAAAAGTGACATAACCAAAAAATGCAGTAGCCTCACAACACCGATTTTATCACATTACCGACCGGTAATTATTGCATAATTTTGAAAAATCTATGGTACATGGCTAAACACTTTTTAATGGAACCTTCAATAGCATCAGCAATTTTCATTGTGAACTAACAAGTCACCCTCAATAACGTCATCGAATAGTTTCATTTAAGATTGCAATGTAAAAGAAAATTTCTATGCTTTCTTTTGGTACAGCACAATTATTGAAAATCCTATTAATCTAATAGACTTCGTTGATAAAGTGTTAAGAAAATTATAAAGTAAGCGACTGTCGTAAAGGTTGGGCCACCGTATAAGTTGGGACTGTGCTTTTTCCACGTTAATGCACTGGAGACACCAATGTCATGGTTGTCAACTTTTTTTCTGTTTAGGAACAAACTTTTTATGAGCATTAGGAGCAACAAGTTGTGTTCAGTGTACTTGTGCTTAGCAAAGGCTAAAAATATTTTCTAAAAACTTTTATTGTGTTTCTTTTTTATTGATTCGTTTTCAACTGAGAAATTGTCAACCCTGATTGCTCAAATATATGTAATTTGTTCAAAACTCTTAATATAGTTTAAATTTGCAAAAAGAATTGTGCACTTATCGCGATGTGAATTTGTTTTGTGTGTTTGGAAATGGCGTTTTTTGTAAAGGTTGGGTTACTCGTGCCGTATATGTTAGGAGGGCAGAAATCTTTTTTCTTTGTTTTGTATGTAGACGTCATTTTTATGAATGAAAACCATGTTTTAAGTGTTTTTATGTGAAATTGTTAAGGCAAAGACTGCGACGAGCCGGCCAATAAGTCCACTCGTGGACGACAACTAATGAAAAGCGGTATTTTGACTTCGCCAGATAATCTTACGATATTAAGAGAAAAAAAACAAGCAGAAAGCGCTGCTACGTAGGAGATAGTTGCCAATAAAGAGAAAAAAGAGCGACACCCAAAAAATCGGCACCGAAGAGAACACCACTTAAAAAATCAAAACCGTCAGCAGCAAAACGGGAATTGTCGTTTTCATCTGCTTTTCATCTACTTCAGAAGATATAGATTTTTGTATTGTCTGTTGAAGGACATGCCAAAGAAATTGAGTCTTCGCCTGTAAATTATTTCTTATGCAAACATTGTGAAAACGAATCAGATGTTTAAGCCGGTCATTATTGAGTGAACAATGTTTTCTTTGTATCAAATGATGATCTAAAAAATGAATATTCAATAAACATTGAATTTAATGCGTTTTACTTTTCAGAGTTTTTGGGGTGCCCAACTTATACGGCAAATTTTTTTTTATCGAAAACATTGTCTTCAGAAAACTGGCTATACCTTTTTATCCGTTATCGCTATCATTATACTTTATGCAGCGAAAATGTAGCAACTGCAACTGTGGCAACTATACCTTCCTAACAGTGTAAATTTGTTATGATAATATAATTCTCATCCTATGAAATTTTATAGCTAAACAATGTTTCCCAACCTTTACGACAGTCTTTCAGAAAAATACTTTAGGAAATTATAATTATAAATTCGATTAGACTCTATAAAATGATATTACGGATGCCTCAATCAACTCTAAAATGACACTGTTCTTGCCATTCCAAATAGAACTAGCTGAAAAATAAAACTGACATAATTGGCCTTTAGCGGTTCAATTAGGAGTTAGAGATGTGACGTTCTTCTAGCACGTAGAGGTTAAATAAAGGCATCGATGACTGTTCCAACTTCAAAATCGTTATTTTTTGAGTTGCGTCAGTATTCTTGACGGCGTGTGGTATCTAGAGTTGCACAAATTACAGAGGTTTACCTTACCGACGTGGGAAACTCTAACTTCCATAGGCTAATTATCGCGTTGCACCAGTCTGGTCGGTCGAATCAAAGTTTAAAAAGTGGTTTCTGAAAAGAGAACGAGTTCTCGCGCGTGCAGTGGACCATCAGGTGAAACGGAATTCTCGGTGATCCCCTGCCGGGACAGTTTCGAGGAAGCGTAAGTGGCACCGGCAGCGTCCCGGTTGACGAAAGAAAAGCGACGTTCCGCCGAGCTTCCTTCCTCCTTCGACACATCCATCCGGTCGAAAAACTTTTTCGCTCCTCCGAATGACCAGGTGCTGTATCCCGAGGGCATTCTCATCGCGTTGTCGTCGGCGACGAGCGACGAAATCGTACGATCTGTGATTCGCGTCTCTCGCGTGGCCCTTTTCCGGTGGTCACAGGAGCATCACCGATCACCGATGACATCCACGATCTCTCTCTCGCTCTCTCTCTCACTCTCGCTCTCTCTCTACCTCTGTTTTTCCCCCGTTAGGCCTGAGAAAAGCTGTTGACAATCTCTGTCGATCTCGCGGACGCGACGCCACGATCGCAAGGTCACTCTCAAAAAGCGAGCGAATGGGTTCTGATAATCTATTCGCCGGGTCTGAATTTTGCCTGAGCCATTTGCGTTCTCGTTGTTTGGAATTTTGTCTCTCGGATAGATACGATCGCTCTCGACGCTGTTCCCGGCCGCGTCTCTCCACGGCAGAACGATCCTCTTGCGGACGCCGGGCGCCGCCGCAGTTCTTTCGCCCACCGCGACGTACGGCCGACATCGTTGTCCATATTTCTGCGCGCGGCGTTTCGATGACGCGTTTTTCTCGCCTCCGTTCAGCTTTTTTGTTTCCCATATACATGTGCGTATATATCTCTCTCTCACACACTCTCTCTCATTTTCCTTCCCTCTCTCTCTCTTTCTCTCATTCTCTCTTTCTCTCTGTGTGTATCGAGATCTATCTATCTACCTCCGATTGCGCGCCGATCGTCGGGTGCAAAATCCCGCGAGATCGGTTCACGGATATTGAACGCGAGAGCCAAATAAAGAGTGTTCCCGATGTCCGACCAGCGGACACAAACTCGGATCGAAACGCGGCCACGTCTTATGGACAAGATGAATAGACGCGAGCAATGCGTATCCACGACTCGTCGCGAAGGAGATATGTATGCTTTGCGCGGTTTTGTGTAGAATGAGGCGATGATGCATCCATCCGTCGCTCATACGATGATCTCTCCGCGCGATCATCGTCGTGGTCGAACGGAGAGAGCCGCGACAGCCTAGCCGTGACACACGTGCAGAAAAGTGAGGGTCTGATGGGGGCGTGGGAGAGACAGCGGAACCGAAAACGTCGAGACGTGCTGACATCGACGAGCATTTGCCGTTGAACACGGACAATTCGTGGATACGCATTTCGGCGAACAGTGTATGACTATATCTGTGTACAATGAGCTCTACCAGTGATCGCAAACCGACGGATGTACATCTAGGGACACGAAAGACGCATTCTCAATTTTTTATCTTGGTCTTTTCACGGTGAACCGCCGCGTCGCGCCGTGACGATGCCACGGCCGTCTCTAGTACAGGCCGGAATTTGGCAACACTGTCTCACAAGGAGACCGCACTAGGGTGCTTCTTAATTTTTGCAAAAGAAAAAAAAATTTGTGCAAAGTTTGAGCTCGATCGGATAAAAGGATCCCGTGCGCCTTTTCAATTGAAAATTTTGAAAATTTTGAAATTCACCTCAACTATGGAACATGGCACATCGTTGGATTTGTCTTTTTTTTTAATAGGAACATGGAAAAATTATATGACCTCCTTTAAATAAAAATAACGATGACCTTGAAATTTCGAAAATATGATTTCCAAAAAATCTTTTTATTTTGCCATTATATTTACGGTATTGAACAGTGCAATTTTCTCCTCTGACATTTTTTCGTATAATCACAAATAACAGAGATATTTAAACATTCCCATTACATTTTATTTATACCTGTACTGAAATAAGATTTTAAGAAGCCTAAAGTGACAGTTTAGCCACATTAGCATTGAACATTAGCATTCAACTTGTACTTTGCAATATTACAAAGTACTTTTGTCAACTATTAAGTAAAATAAGTTAATAAGTAAAACTATTTCAGAGATAGTTAGGATAAGAAGACGAGTCGACCGTGACTCCAAGTCAGTTGTCACCTAAGAGTCAGTCGAGACCCCGTCTAATATACGTGCACTTATAAATAAAAATCCTGTTTGTCCCCCCCAAACAATGATATCGTGTGTACGAAGTATCTATTAAGAACACTTAACCCTATACCGCCGAAATAGTAGAGAGTATTTTCCTTGCGAACTCAAGACCAGAAGGTTACGTTGTTGTACTTTACCTCGCCACCGTGTACGTTACTTAAAGAAAAACTTTTCTCGATTTCTATAAAGTGTTGCACTCGATTTCGAAACCCGGAATCCAACAGTAGAAACATCAGAGAATCAGAAGCCCAATGGAGAGTAGAAGTCGCGAAAAACTGTTCTTATTACGATATGACGTCAGATATGAGATATGAAAGTCAGATTATAGGCGCTAAGTTGCCATGGAAAGGACAAGTTTTAAGAGTTCTGTTTTACAATATGCGGAAAGTGAATTTGAATCTTCGATCTAGTGCACACCTTGTTGTGAAAGAAATGGGAGTGATGTGGGAAAAGGCAAAGCAAGAATTCTAGTCCGCCGAACCTGTCATTGCATCGAGAAATTGGAGTCCTTACACCAGGAGTGGAAGGCCTTACAAAAGGGTTGTAAACGACGATCGCAGCTACAAGATCAACGGGAACAACAGTTTCTTGATCAATTGGATGATCTTTTCGATATTGCACATGTTGATGCTTTAGAGATGATCACGATCGATGAAGATAAACAATTTCTTTTGAACCAAAGAAAAAAAGAACGACCAGGATCGATGATTGGAGGAGATCGAGTTCTTTACGCAAAAGAACAGAGACAAGCGCTTCGTCGAGCAAAAGAAGAATCATGTCAAGTTCGAGCGCAAGCAGCTATGCAAGGTACGTTTTTCCAGAAATGATTTGTTTCAAAGTAAAATTGTCGAAATGTTTCTCTTTACTCATATTATTCACATTTTTTTAGAATCAGAAGAAACAATCAACTTTGCATCATCAGACAACGACGAAGAAAATCGGCGACGTACTGAGGATCCTGTGCTGGAGTCCAATGCGAGCGATTGCGATGCAACAGAACCTGGTCCGAGCGAACCTAAGAGAAAACACTTGATAAGTGTAAAGTTAGTGAACGCGATGCTGTCACAGCAATCACAGCAACTGCTCAAGCTCTTGGCCACGACATTAACGATTTGATCATAAGTCAATCATCGATTCGTCGTTATCGAACACATTTGCGCGAGAAACACAATCAAATGCTACGTGCAGCTTTTCCCCAACACGAGATTGATGCAATTACTGTTCATTAGGATGGTAAAATGTTACCTGCTCTAGTCGGCAAAGAAAAGGTGGAAAGCCTGTCGTTATAACTTGTAGAGAACATGAACAGTTACTTTTGTTAGTTTTGGAATTCCGACAATTGCGTCTTCTACTGTGTTCTTTGATAATGAAATTCCGATAGAAACAAAGAAACGAATGGTGGAGGCTTTAATAACCTAAATAACACTACTAGTGGCGGTGATTATTATAAAATGTTTGTCCTCCTACCAAGTGATGTAGCCGACCATATGTAGAAGGATATTTCAAATTTTATATCAGACGAAAGTTGGAAGCTTTTTAGTAGATTCGGTATATCGGCAGAATTTTTAGAAAAAGATCCTATAGTTTGGCAAGATGAACCATCTTATAAAATAGGTTTAGATATAATTAAAGCTTTACCGGTGGTTAACGATAAGGCAGAAAGAGCTGTTAAATTAATGCAGGACTTTAATCAAATTTTAGCGCGTAATGAGGAAGAAAAACAGATGATATTATAAATTGTAAAAGATTACCGCCAGCAATATCCTGATGTAAAGAAAGCTACCTTAGCGAAAAATATTATATGTAATATAACTATTACATATAACTTCTTTAGAATATAAGAAAAAGTTCCTTATTACTATCCTGTAGAATATATTCATTTACGTAGATATTTAAATATCTCTGTTATTTGTGATTATACGAAAAAATGTCAGAAGAGAAAATTGCACTGTTCAATTTTGTCTGAAACATTTCATGCTATCCAAAAAATGTAGAAGTTATTCAGATGACTCGTCTTAGGTGACTCACGTATGTATATCTGTATACATATACACAGGGCCGTCGCGTGAGTAGAAATTTAGTGCGCTCTCTTTAAACATGAAAATGATTCGAATGATCTTTTTTTATGTTTTTAACATAAATATCTGTTTATGGTAGCCAGGGCTGTTACACTGTAACATATGTTACACGCCCTTGCCCGTTCATGTTTCGGCGACCCTTCGATGAAGGGCTCGTGTGCGGCGCACAACCCCACGCGGCGGCCCTGCATATACTGGGCTGCAGACGTTTATGCATTTTCCAATTTTTCTAGACAAATAAAAATTGTACAAAATTCTATCGAGTTTTATATTCTAGCCTTTTCTGAACATTTTCATAAGCTATAAATGCATAAAGATCCGCAGTCTACATATGACATATTAATATTTAAGATTCTTTCCCGCCAATATCACTGCTCCACTACCTTTTCCTCATAATATAGATACGTTACTGTTCTGCCTGTACTAGAGATGGTCATGATGATGCGCGACAGTTCAGTAAACGAGCAACCAATGTTTCACGAGGATGCAAACCCAGTAGCAAACGAGACAAATCGCTGCTAACGATTTTCGCAACGACAGGACGCGACGTGAGGCAACGTGATTCACGGCTTGCGACCACTGCTCGTCGGTCAAACAAACACAAGATGTATATATAAACGGTAGAGGATAAGACAGTAGATTACGCGAGGAGAGCGACGTCGTATTATCGCATGTCGCACCAGGTCGGTGCCAAACAGTCGCAAAGTCCTCCCTTGGGCCTGGGATCGGCTCGGCTTGACGCGACTTGACGACTTTCGGACCGTCCCGCTGCTCGTGCATCGATTACGACGATTGGCCATGATAGCGGTAAGTCGTGATGGGCAAGAACGTGTCTGAGACGTACAAGAACGAGAAGAGAGAGTATATATAATATAACTGGCCGGTGATAAACATTCAAGGTGTGTCACAGCCGAGATCATGATCAAAATCAACAGAAACAAGTTAATATGTGAGAGATGTGTTACAGATCGAACGGTGCATTTCATAGATATGTATATATTGAGAGTATAATAGAGAGACAGTTAGTGCACGTATTTACGTGTGTGACGTAAAGAGGACAAACACATTCTGTAAACATATACATATTTAAGAGTAACCACTCATTCGTGTGTATTGAACGTGTACACCGGCCGAGTTCATCATTATTCAAGCGTAACACATGTATCGTTCCATTGGCAAAATTATACAGGTGGGCGGGTACCCGAGCCTCGGGTCGGGTCGGGTCGCGTCGGGACCCGAAAATTAGTCATACTCGGGTATCCTAAGACCACGGTGTATTATAGAGGTGTTACGACTAAGCACCTCTGTAAGATTGACGTCTTGTCATAGTTAGCTCCTACATACTTCTCTGGTCGCCGCTTGATGGCATATCGGGCAGAACTACCGTCCGTGGGCATAACTTGCATGTACGTGTGCGATGCGTATGCCACCGCGTGCGGGCGGTTCAATCCCATTCACACACGTACATGCAAGTTATGCTCACGGATGGTAGTTCTGACCGATATGCCATTTAGCGGCGACCAGAGAAGTAGAAGCTAACTATCACATTTTTCTGAGGGAAGTCTGAACACCCCTACAATACACCGTGCCTAAGACGATGTCGGGTGGGGATGATGGGAACCAGAAAATCTATGACATTCAGGTCTCCAAACAATATAAATTTTCGGGTTCCCAACTTCGAGTACCCGAAATTTCCGGGTAGCCGTGTATTAGGAATTTTCGGGTCCCGACCCGAACCCGGGGAATATACCCGACCATACCCGAACCCGAATTTCCGGTTACCCCACTTCTACAAACTTAGAGCAGTTAGTAAGAATACAAGAATCGACAAAGTTCCTCTTTTATCTTTGCTGAATCGAAACAGTCTCACTTCGAAAAATTTCAGATATTTGCGATAAAGAAACAAAATGTTTCCAATGGTACGAGGGGTTTGATAATGTAACGATGTTTCCGTAATTTACTAATGACAGGTTATGTATGAATAAATCGAGAACCGTATGGAAAAATATATATGATGAGTTCCATGGATATATGGAGATCGATAAAACCTGTTATTAAAATGATAGTGAATACAATTTCGGTGAACTGCAACAAAATCTTATCGGCTGTATAATAAATTTCACGATTCTGCAATTCTGATTCGTTCACGTTTTCAGATAACAAGGGCGTCGTATTTCATTATAGATTTCAATTGTAAAGCGAATCAATGTCCGTGATTCGTGAAGTCGCGATTCCTGAGGTCGTTTCAAGTAACTTTTTCCTTTGCGTAAATAATCTCCGAGGCTTCGTTAAAGAGCCATTACCGAAAAACGCGGATCAATCAGAGCGCGACTATCGCCGAGCGCGGCGTGGGTATTGGCCGAACCGTGCTCCGTCCGCAGAAGCCGCGCTCTGATTGATCCGCGTTTTTCGTTAGTAGCTCTTTAACGAACCTCGGAGAACATTTTCGCAAAGGAAAAAGTTACTCCAAATGACCTGAGAAATCGATCCATTCAAGAAACTGCAACGTGTTTGGGACATCCTGTATACATTTTTTACTTCTAATTTTTGTATTTAAACTCCTCTGGTAAATAGTTAATAATCGCAAACATCGTTGTTTTCAGAACAAGATACATACTTGACTGCCTCGGCCAGCATGCACGGAAAGTGAAAAATGAAATTGCACATCAAAGAAAATGATCGTATGAAAATGCTTCTCCTACGGGACGAATCAAAAGTCTCGCGCGGCCCGATGCAGTCCTCTGTCCTTCTGGGGACACGTTGCATCGCTCTGCAGTCACTTTTCAATGGTCGTTACACTTCTAAATGCATGAAAGATACCTGGATAATCGTTTCCCTTTGAAAGAATCACGATTGTTTCAGGCACTGATTGCACGAAACCTGTGCAGACTGCTCGTTGAAATTTCGATGGTTTTGAGATATGGGCGTGGAACTCGATTCAGAAGAAATTTCAGTGGATTCCGCGCACGATTCGATGCAAGGTGCATCGCGGTGCAGCGACGCGACGCAGACGCGCGTGTCCCGCTGCATATTTTCCTGCGTCCCTGATGCGACGATCGATCGGAGCCGAACACGTTCCCCGAGTTATAATATTAATTTCTCTTGATTCTTCTCTCTCTGGTTCAGTAAATACAGCCACGCGCCAGAAGATTTAATTAAAATGATTTTCCATCGAGCACTTGGCTCGGAAATAACCGGTTCCGCTGTCGTGCCTCGATTGTGGATTCCAATTTCGAACTTCGAAAAAAGGATCAGAATTATTTTGCTACGGTGGATCCCGGGGCCGAGACCGCCTCGGATCGTTTCGCGTGCAAGATCTCTATCGACGCGGAATCGATAAGGGACGGTCTGCGAGGCAGGAAAATATTCGCGAAAAATCGAGACTGGGGACCGGGTTAGGCGTGACTTTTGACTCGACTTCCGGGATCGTGTGGCATACATACCGTGGCATTCCCGAAGACACGATCTCCAGCAGGTGTATACACACAATGTATATACGCGCATGTAATATTTCTATGTACCTATAAGTCGTTCTTTATCGCAGGTGCGACATGTTCGCTGAATATTATAAATTTCGCGTAAAAGGACCCGTCGAGCTCGTCGATTCTAGACCGGCGTTCGCTTCCCTTTCTCCGAGCCAATTTCGAAATGCGAGTACTACATTGAATACAAGATTCGTGGAATTTCTCTGGCGTATTGTGGTGGCAATTTTTGTCAGTGGACCGTTCAATTCAACGCGACGCGACGAGTCGTTTGGCCATGGAGACCCTTGGGGGGTGCAGAAACTTTCGGCCACGGATTCAGTTTAGATTTCGGACGGTGGCAGATCTTCCGTTATTTTATGTATACCGACAAATATTATTTTTGTGAACCGTAATTGTAGGTACAGACATTTTTATATAAAACGATTGGTGTTTGTAAGATAATTTGTGGTACATTTTCTGTGGCGTACACCCCAGTAACATTTATGGTTGGCATTTTGTTGGACCTCGGTTGCAATTTTGGTTGGCCAACAGTTAGAAATGTCGCCGAACAGCCAACCGGGCCCGCTAACATATTATTCTGATGTTCTCTTTTATGGTTATTCTTACAGTATATCATAAATAATATACATATAAACAATGTATTTCCACGGTAAAAATTGGGGAAAAGAGGAAAAAACTTAAGTACCCACGTCGGACTTGAACCCGGATCGCCTCACTATGGTCTGGAAACCAGTTTTTTGTGGCCAAAAGTCAATTTTTCAAGATTAAGATGTCGAAAAAACAATTCTTGCAACAAAGTAAGAACCCTTCAAAACTTCCAAATCCAAATTATTATTCATTTCAGATTATTCTGTGTTCAGATATAACGTTCTGAACACAAAATCGTACAATTCAGATGAAAGAAAACGTTGAATATAGTCATCATAGACTATCAAAATACGAGTTTAAATAATAATTTTATATGTGTCAGCAGGTGTATTTTAAGTGTGTAATACGGTTAACATCTTTTTAACCATGAACAAATAGTGCCAAGTTTAAACTTTGAGAAGGTTTTCAAAAAAATGGCTGAGACTGGCAGACATAGGACGTTTTTCATAAGAAACTTTAGGCATTTCTGCATACAGTGCATAAAGTTTCAGATGCCACCTCCTGCGCCATTTAGTTGTACATCGATTATAAGATGCACATTAATTTTATTTATTTTCATATTTTCATAGTTTATGTATATTTATAAATAATGTATATATGTATGATATACATTTAATATTAATATATATTTATCGTTGATTTTATTTATGTTTTCATTTTATTTGTGTGGTTATTATTACTCATGTTATTTCTGCGGTATAATAGTACTATTAACAGAATTTTTGAGATATTTCCTATGATCTGCCGAAGAAATGTTTCCAACAGTTTCCAAAAGTTGATCAGTACTTACTTTTCTACAAATTTCAATATACAAAAATTTAAGAAAAAATTTTTTTTATGAAAAATGGGCATTACCTCGATTTTTGAAATGTTACTATATATTTCTAATTTCATAATATTATAATTGGTGTCGAAACGAATGCAACGACCTAGCATACTATAATCTTTAACTTTGAAATAACGCTAAAATATTTTCGGTCATAAAAAGCGGGTTTCCAAACCATATTGCGCCTGCGTAGTAAGTTGATGCCCTACTGCCGAACCTACAAAGGTGTCTTGCACGTAAATGCTATGATCTGTGCTATCTAGTAAGATACGTCAACAAATTTAAATCTAAATATCTAAAAAATGAAGACCCATTCTGAAAAAACCCAAAAGAGTTTTCTTATACTACATGAGCACTACCCCTTGCCTTGCCTTCGGAAAATGGAAAAATTAAAGAAATAAATCAATTCCAAGGCTGCACGCAATAAAACTTCAGAGGGTCAGCCATTGCGCGACAGTAACAAATTGTTAATGTACAGGGTGTTCCGCATACAATGGACAACCAACTAGGGAGTAATTCTACGCGCAAAAGTGAGACGAAACTGAAGAATAACATTTTTCTGTTTGACGCATTCTTTTCGAGAAAAACTAGTTTAAAAATCCGTCGATATCGCGTGCTTTAGTATAGCAAGCAGTTTTACTCGAAAACGGAACGACAAATAAAAAAATTATATTCTTCAGTTTCGTCTCACTTTTGCGTGTAGAATTATTTCCTAATCGGTTGACCATGAGTCGCTGGACACCCTGTAGGTATATTCACAAATAAGAAAACAAAAAAATCAATTTGGAATATAATAATAAACAATTTTTTGTATGTACTATGTTTTGTAATGTACTATTATCATACGGAAATTTCTTGTTAATTAACCAACTACAATGATTGTAAGCCCAACGTAGGATATTCGTTGGCAAATTGTCATAAATTTTCGCAGGCCCTACATGTGTATGTTGAGGATTTGTAGACAAAACTACCAACTATATCCCAACCGACTCCCAACCTTTGGCCACCGTTAATGCTATGACGGCAACCTACTTGTAATCTATAAATGTATGAAAAAAGTTTTGTGTTTTTAATAATTTGATCCCTTGCCTTCTAATTAGACAGCGCATCTTTATGCAAAATAAAAATTGTTTACCTGAATTGCGTCTTTCTTAATATTGAAAGAATACGAGTACACCTACTTACTCGTTGTTATTATAAATGCATAAAATCCGCTGTCTAATTATTATTAGAGTAGAGACATACTGAAGGTTCTTTCTCTCTTTAATGATCTTAATAGATTTGACATAATCTGATTGACATGATCAAATGCTTTCGTACCAACTCGTTTTTATCATGAATTTAAAAGAATTCTATTGATTTCATATAAAAATGCCTCTTACCATTTACTTGAGAACGATTTGAATTTCGATCACAGGGTACATAGAATGAAGGGCAAAGAAGATAGGTCTGTCTCTACTCGAAGTCCCAACAAAATCGATGACCGTAAAGATTTTGCGGGGTTGGAACGTCGTCTCCTATTCTTCCGGGTCCGATTGCGCGAAATTCCTCCGACGGCTGACGCAGAAGATGGCAGGAGTAAGTTAGTAGAGAACACCATTGACGGTTATACTTCATACAGACGTGTCGATCAGCTTACGCGGTATTTAAAATAGTGGAGTGCGGGGGTTGATGATGATGATGATGACGATGATGATGATGAAGGGAGTCAGGGGTATAGTGTGTAGCTGTTTCCTCTCGGTTCGATCGGTTCAATCGGGACTTAACGTGTGAGATCAGTGTACCTGTTGGATCCTCCCTTGCAAGGGTCTGGATCAGGGAAGAGGTCACGTGCATAGTCTTCCACTAATTGTCGGAGTATGTCGAGGAGACTTAAACCATGGTGATGGTGGTGGTCGTGTTGATGTTATTGATGATCATGATGGTTGGTTTTCGTGGCGTTGGTGGTCGTGATGATGATGGCTGATCATGTGGTGGTTGTAGTAGTAGTTAGTAGTTAGTAGTTAGTAGTAGTAGTTAGTAGTTAGTAGTTAGTAGTTAGTAGTTAGTAGTTAGTAGTTAGTAGTAGTAATAGTAGCAGTAATAGTAGTAGTAGTTGTTGTAGTTAGAATTGAGGTGAGTGACGATAGGGGTGGATGCGGGCGTGATTCCCGTAACGGGGGTTGCTAAATGTCTTACCACCTACACATCCAAAGCAGCTCATTCCACGCATTCCAATCGCAGCGCATATTATTTTTTGTTCTTGTCTTTCGTTCTTTCCGTTTCTTTTTCTATCTGGCCTCATTCGTTTGCGACACACGTTATATACTGACATCCTATCGTTAATCGTTACATCCTGCTCTGTTTTATTTTTTTTTGTTTTGTTTTCGGCTGTGTACGTTCCTCGATCGGCTGTCTCTTATCCGGATGTCCTCGTCGATGTCTCGTATTGTCGTCGTTCGATCCCACGTGGTGCAAAGAGAAATACAGAAGGAGAGACAAAGGCGGAGACAGAAAGATAGATAGATAGATAGATGTATAGATAGATAGACAGACAGACAGACATACAGTCAGACAGACAGACAGACAGACAGACAGACAGACAGATAGATAGATAGATAGAAAGTTAAAGAGAGAAACAGAAGGATAGAGAGAACTGTCGTCGGTCTCGCAGATAGATCGCGACCGGTCGGATGGTCATGTAGGAGAGAGACTTCGCGCGTTTGCTCTTGAGCGTCCTGTTTTCTAGGAGACCAGTCCCGGTTTTCGCATGCTTTGTTAGGGGATATGCAGACACAGTTTGACATACTTCATTGACTCCTTGACGCAAACGTTCAACCTTGAATTGATCTTCGGTCCGTGTTTCGCCGGTGTTTTCGTTCGAATCGCACCACGCCCGGTGTTACTACCGCGAAACAGAAGGAGCTAACAAGCATCCCAGCAACTCCGATCTCGTCAGGCAATAACATTGCCGCGGGGTAGCCGGAAAGAAATGTCAACAGTACCCCGGGGTCGAAAGTAAGCTACCCTTTGAACGGGTTCCGGCTGCCGCAATTTTTGCCAATTTCGAGAATCGCGGGCGGATCGACGGGAACAGAACAAAACAGCTTTCCATTTAGAATCGAGGAACGCTTGCCATGCGACGGGGGATCGATCGAAAAAAATGCAACTTAACCAAATTTGGAGACAGTCGTGGGCAAACAAAACTTGTAGAAGAGAGTCTCGTAGAACGAAACGGCTATCGATCATTCCCGGTTGCGAGGACCTGCCATTCCCGGTTCGCGGTCGACGATAACATTAACCTAGCTATTTCCGGGATCACTGTGGCGCCCGGACGCGGCGAAGAGTCTACGGCAGACGATCCCGTGAACGGAATACCATTATTGCGTCGCGCGCTGAATGCGAACGGGATACAACTCTAGCGGGGATGAAGTATGTCAGTCGTCGATATGGGGGTTCTCGGGGTGCTGGGGGAGAACGGGATGAACAGAATCGTTGATCAGGGGCTGAACGACCGGGCTATACGGGGGTTCAGAGAGTCAAGCGTGGCTGCGGAATGGTGCTGCTAAGATTCACGGGCGGAATAGTTTCGGTGACGAGAGACAGGCCTTGGTGCTGGTGCATTGTTCGATCGTTCGTTCGGTGTCTCGCTTCTCGAGCGCCGACACCTCCGGCTCGGCCGATGTGGGAAGTGTGCACGGTGTTGGCCGGTGCACGCTCCCGGTGCAAGAAAAAAGAGAGAAAGAAAGAATAAGAAAAGTGGTGGTGTGTGACACGATGAAGAGAACCCCGGTCGGGTGATGTTGATCGCGCGTGCTCTGTCCGGCTCGTAAAACCGAGTGGCCCCGCCGAGTACAATGATTATTTCTCTGTCCTCATTCGCGCGACTTCGCCTTCTCGCTAAAAGATCTGTGAATGCCGCTCAAGCCACGTAGACTTCACCTAAATCCTAGATCTAACAGGCACATAACACGAAGATGCAAGGAGTACCGACATGGTCGGCCGGATGCGACGTCACCCTGGAGTTTCATTTGGATCTTCTCGTTATCCTATCGAACCTTGCACGCACAGACAGGGAATCAGTAGAAACATTTTTCCTCCTGTTGGCTGTAGTCATCAAATGTGATCGGGCATGCACAAGTATCACCGCGATAACTAACAACTTTGCTTTAGTTAGGTCAGAGAGGAAACGAGAGTGCTCACGCCCGGGGTTTTGGTGTCCCCACTTTTTCCTGCATCATATTTTAGCCTGGAACAGAATCTACATAATTATTAACACGAATCAGAATCCGTTTCATTTTTATTTAACCTGTGGCACGAATCCTGCTTTAATTGCAGGTAGTTCTGATTCATGCCACAGGCTAAATGAAAGTGAAACGGATTCTGATTCGTGTTAAAAATTATGTAGCTTCTGTTCCAGCCTAAAAGATGATGCAGGAATAGTGAGGACACCAAAACCCCGGGTCTGAACACTCTCATTTCCTCTTTGGTTAGGTGTAACAATATCGCACAAAAGTGTTACTGAAAAACGAATAAAATCGAATGGAACGTTCGTAGACCATTCGCACGCTAGACATAAGTTTTCTCAGTTCCGAAAGTCTGTCCACTTTTAAATGCGCGATTGATGTCTTCCCCAGGGTCAGATTTCTGTCTCCGCCATTCCATGGCGCAGTCAGCAGCGAGACCTTCGGAAAAGAGAAAAGACAATCAGAAATGACGAAACAGAATCTAAGAAACGATTATACCAGCCAATCAGGTTGAAGACGATCTTGGTCTACTGCTTTCCAACGTCCGGCTGTGTGTTTCCAGTTGCACGATTTTCGAGAGAGAAACCTGTACGCGGTTACAGGGACCTTTAAAATCACTGTATCGTGATCAAGTCTGACTTGTATCGGCACTTTCTACTGACTTCCGCTAGCTGTCTGAGCGTAACTGGATCGCCTTACAGATTTCTTGGCTTGTAAAGCGAGTTTATAGTGTCTCGTTATTTCATACGAACTCTACTAGTTTTCAGCGTTAGATATTCTACAGGATGTCCAAAAAATTTCGGAAAATCCTAAAAGTTGTTCCTGCGGTCATTTGAAGTAACTTTCTCCTCAGCGAAAATTTCTGTCTCGGCTTTGTTATGGAGTTATTAATGAAAAACTCCATCCGCAAAAGGCGCGCTCTGATTGATCCGAGTTTTAACGAAGCCTTGGAGAACATTTTGGTAAAGGAAAAGTTACTTTAAATGACTTCGAGAACCACCCCTCTCAAGTTTCTCCTACATTTTTGAGACACCCTATATAGTTTTAGCTACCATAATACAGCAGTTTCCCTTCCCCTTTTTATCAGCAAATCCTCGTCCCAGCTTTGTCTATTGCTACTCTGATAGAATATTCTGAAACTCGAGCCGTTCCATAGATATCGATATCATAGACGACTGGCCCAATAAGCTGGGATATTAAATTCCATCCGACGCGTTGGCGTAAGCACTCGATCATCCTGATTCAACGTGATCAAAACTCACTCCACGTCGAATTTGCGCCCTTAAATTCATCGAACATCATTGTATGGCGGTAACGCTTCGTAGTAACGGTGCGTTAGAGTTTATTACTTTATCATTATACAGGATGTACAGATGCGAACGCGATCCAAGCAATTTGTTTAACGTTCAAGAGCCGTTCGGACCTTCTATGAGCAGAGGATTATCGGACAAACTGGTCGACGATATCGGAAACACGTCAGGATGCTCTTCCAGGGCGACTTCGCATCCGGGCACAGACTAAACGGGGTTCAGCTACGAACTTGGACGAGTTTCGGGGTCGACTACGACTGTTCTAGCACGAATTACGTGAGTTAGGCGGTGCTCGGTGGTGGGACAGTGACAACAGTGACGATATAGATCTGTGCCATGGTGACTGTGGTAGCGGGACAGCGACAGTATAAATGCTACGAGAACAAGCGTTGCTGTGACACCGATCGGAACCGTCCAAAAGGCCGCGAAACTGTTTGCGGACTACCCTCCGGACGATTCGTCGAACTGAATCGCTGGCTAAACTTTGTCGTCCGTAACCAGAAATGTTTGCCTTTTTCTTATGCAATCCTGTATATTTTGGCGAGAAATTCAAATTTCGATCCTAGGAGATCAGTTGTCCAAAAGTTATGAGAGTTTAAAGTCGAGCGATTTTCAGCATTTTTGACAGGTAAGAGTGCCGCTATACCGACCGGAGCCGCTAGATGGTAGCGCAAGCACGCAGTGATGTTGATAACGTAGTTTTGCAAGCGTTGCCGTACTCTCCATCCCCCCACACGAACCTAACTCTGACCAACCTTCTCACGGCTCCGCTCATTGGACGATGTCTGAATAAATGTTGAAAATCGCTCTAGTTTAAACACTTATAACTTTTGAACCACTGATCTCCTAGGATTGAAATTTGGATTTTTGGCATTTCCTCGCCAAAATCTACAGGATTACGTAAGAAAAAGGCAAAAAATTCTGGTTTCGCAAGGTAAAGTGCAGCCGGATGGCGAAGCTAGAAAAGAGGGTAGCTCTCGGGGGCCGAATTAATCGACGGCTGACAATCGAACATTTTTTTTGCTCCGCCGCGGAAAGTGAGAGGAGAGCACCCGTAATTCCTGCTCAAGAAGAGGGAGCAGAGTGCTCGGCGCCGTTAGCGCGGATTCAACCAGGATGAATGCGACTCGTTTGCTCGCGGCTCGTTTCACGCTTTCGCACCGTGTTCCAGATCCCAACCGGAGGAGAACGGTGGAAACGCCGCGCAAGAAAAGGGAGAAACCTCCACCGGTATGAATTGTCGCCGGGGAAACAACCGACCACGTCTTTTTGTTCCGTCGAAAAAAAGCCACCGGATCGTTGAATCATCGCAGTTAACCGTTAACCGGCCTCCCTCGGGTTCGAATATCGGATTCACAATCGGTGAACGGCGCTTTTGGACGTTTCGCGCGACAGAACGGATGAGGAGGTGGCGCGATACGTGACTCCGGTGATAAAGGAAAGTACACTTGGCGACGGTGACAATGTACAGGGACAGCTGCTTTCTTCCACCACGAGAGACCCGCTAATTTTCATACCCTGTCGCAGAAGAGGGCCATACATTCGGGTCGTCGACTTACGGAGCCTTCAGAATCTTGGGAAAATTGGTGCACAGGAGTTACTAATTGTTCATCTCATAAGTAGCTACAAATGAAATCGAATAAGAAGATATTCTTTTATATTTAGACTGCGGATATTTATGCAAAATAAAAATGTTCTGCATTAATTGTGGGAAGCAGGAATAAGATAACAATTGATTTCATCCCTTAATGATTTTTTTACTTTAAAAATGACATTACAATATTCTCAAATTTTTTTAATCTTGCACTGTTTTATATTTCGCCCAACCAATTTCTTCATAAATGCATAAAGATCCGCTGTCTAGTTATATTAATTGTGACAGTCTTATACTTGGCGACACACACTTTAAGTCAGAATATCTTTTTTATAAATCGACCGAACGACCTCAGCTTTTCTGCCAGACTAGACGAATTCGTTTGCTAGACGATTTGTACCAAAATTTTTGAAAAGGTGCGTTTAATCCGAACATGAAACAAATCATTTGGACTTGTAACGAAAATTTAAAAAATGTGATTTGTTGACTGATATGAATTATGCACATGTTAAAAATTTTATCGAAATTGATTAAATCGTTTACGAGTTATAGATGATTAAAAATAGTGAAAATTACTATTTTTGTCATTTTATCCTATTATTTGACGATTTCCGCCATTTTCAATTGTTTATAACTTGTAAACCAATTGACCAATTTCGCTGATACTTTCAACATGAACACAACTTATATGAATCTACAAACCATGTTCTTTAAAATTTTCGTTACAAGTTCGAATAAAAAAAGTTGTAACAAGAAACGTCTACTATCTTTCTTGTAATTCAGATTAAACACGATTTTTCCAAAATGTTCGTACTCCATCTAACTTGGCAGAAAAACTGAAGTCGTTTGGTCCATTTATATAAAAGTTATACTGATTTGAAGTGTGCGCCATTAATTATGAGACTGACTATGTGTATCTGCAGCTTTTCATTTGCTGTATGTTTGGAGAAACAAAGATGACCTTCGATTTCTTAAATAGAATATGATTTATCATTGTGATGTATCGTTCAAGGCCATTCATCAGTCATTTAATCTATTTAAAAAGTTGGAAGTCTCCACTATTTCTCAAAGATATTGCAAACATAACGCATACACCGTTATGTTTTTACGTTCTCTATCACAACTGTTTCCCTTTCCATTTTTTCATACAGCGCTTACACGAGACATTCTGGCTAGCAACTTCGTAAACACTCTTTGCAAGCTAATGTTCGGTCTGTGACTGTGTTTTTCTTTTTTGTGTCTTACCAGATAATGCGATTCAAAATATAGCCCCTACGTTGCTTTGCAGCTGTATTGTTTTTAACCGCCCAGACCGCTTTGTTTTCAATCTACATTACCACAGGCGAAGCGAACGGTAAAGAGAATATTGAATTTATGTATAACGTTCAAGCGCAATTTGAAAACAGAGATCGCGTGTGGTGGTGCACTAACGTTTTGTGCACTAACAGATCTGACCTTATTTAACGGGAAGTTGCGTGACAAGCGTTTATATTTCAAACCATTGATCATGTAAGACACAAGGAACCTCCCTTCGCGTTTCACTGTTCTAAAGTCACATTCTACACGAATTTTCCAAAAAATCAAGCTTTCGTTACAATTATTCGACTAGCCGAGACTGGAAACTCTGGTAGATTCCGTGGTTCTCTTTACGAGAACTTCGGATTGAAAGTTCAGACGTTCGACGTTTCTCGAGATATTCATCAGAAGGGTATGATACTAATTATGAATCATTCTTGTTTACATTTTGAAAAACTCAGCTAGCCAGCGTTTTAGTAAAAATATCTAAAAATATTTTCAATTGTTTCGGTCTTCTGCTATTTGAAAGTCTGTTTTGTTATTACAGGATAATGTACTTAGTAATTAATGTAGTATCAAAAGTGCCCCTAAACCAAATTTAATTTGCAGTAGGCCATTCGATAGATTATCCAAAGAAAATAGTTTATGCCAATTTTCAACTCTATGGGGTGACTAAGAAAATCAGGTTTTACCATAGTTTCTCTTATCCTCTTGAATTGAAAATTCTGAAAAAAATCAGGCATATTTTAGCTATTAGAATGCACATCTATGAATTTTTCCAGAATTCTTAACTTCGAAACCGAATTTTAAAGAATTAAAAAAGTTTTGAAATGCCGATTGCGCTTGTAGAACCTATGAAATACTAATTTTAAGTTTATATTTTTACAGTTTTAGTTACAAATTCGGTTTCGAAGCTAAAAATTCTGAAAAAATTCGTAGATGTGCATTCTAATAGCTAAAATATGCCTGATTTTTTAAAGAATTTTCAATTAAAGAGGATAAGAGAAATTTTTTACGGAAAAACCTGATTATCTTTGTCACCTTATTACTACCCGCAATGGCGACATATGGGTTTAAAAATTGGCACAAAGTATTTTCTTTGAATACTAATTTTAATCTTTTGAATAATAATGTACAAATTAATTAATAGGACGCTCGAAAATTATCGGTTTTTGATTATATAATATAAATAGTTCTAACATTGTAATATTCTATATTCAGCAGCATTTTAAGCAGCATAGAAATTTTAATGACGAACAGCTCATAAAATATCGAGCACCTGTCCTGTAACGAAGGTTCACCCCAATTAGAATGACGAAATCTACCACTATCCGAAGTCCCAACTAGGTCTGCGACCCGAAGGTATTGCGTTCTCTTTGTCAGCGGTTGACGTTTTCGATTACCACCGTGTCTGGTATCACAGGAGAGCTACTCTGTGGCCTCGAACAGCAGTTTCCTCGTTGAGTCCACTCTGGCGGAGCACTAAATCCAGCGGGACCATAAATAGAATCCTAAAGACCTCCTTTCGCAGGTCCAGGCCGGTTAGAGTCTTCGGTGAACAGAGATGGACTCAATATTACTCGAATAAATTACAATGGGTGGAGCATGAAAGAAATATCACTTTACAAGAAAAATTTATCGAATTAAAAATTGACTACCAGATGCTTTTCGTCCATCTATGATACAATTTAGAAGAATCGGTCTTTAGAAGATGTTCGAACCCGATTTAAAGGGAAAATTCATTCAGGAACGGTTGCTTTTCATAGTAGATGAAAAACGATTCCTTCTGCTAGTTTCTATGATCTGCTTTTGGGAAAACTTTTCCTTGCGTAACTAGAAATTTTTGCCTTTTTCCTATGTCACCCAGTAGATTTGGACGAGAAGATGCGAGAAATCCAAGTTTCGATCCCGGAGGATCAATGGTTCAAAAGTTATAAGTGTTTAAAGTTGAGCGATTTCCAATGTTTTTGACAGGTTAGCGCCGCCATATAGTGTGTAGTGACAGTCGCCTAATTAATTATCGGCATTGCCGCGTGCGTGTGCTGCCACCTAGCGGTTCCGTTCCGTAAGCGGAGCGCGACCGTCACTGCACGCAACATAACGGCGCTAACCTAACAAAATAACTGGGGATCGCTCAACTTTAAACACTTGTAGCTTTTGAACCATTGATCCTCCAAGATCGAAACTTGGATTTTTCGCATCTTCTTGTCCAAATCTACTGGCTAACATAGGAAAAGAGCAAAAAGTTACGCAAGGAAAAGAGCAGCCCTGCTTTTCGAAAGAGGGCGCCTGACATACGCTCAAAGCCATAACCGTCCGTCTCGGTCTGAAATAGTTAGACTCACAATATGACTGAAGACTGCTATTATTATATTAAGCTGTGTGATATCTCGTATGAAATGTCGGATTTCACGTCGTTAGCTATGTGATCGTCTGAAAGTTTCAGTAGTAACGATCAGAGTCGCCAGATTAAGACTTGTGTCGGCACTCTAACTTCCTCTTCTACGACGCTGTTACCCACGCTTCCGCCACGTCCAGTCCGGTCACGTCACGCGTTTCGTCTCTATCGTGCATGTATCCAGTACCGGCAGACTCTTCTCATCTGGCGACTCTGGTAACGATGCCAGGCCTTGAAATCCTCAAATCTCCTTTGTAAATGGATTCCTTCTTTCGAAGAGCATAACGTAGACCCAGCATGTGAATCTAACAAGGAACACTAATTTATCATAAAATTTCTTTTGTATAAGATGAACATATATGGCCACAAGGGTTACAAAGATGTAAATTGAGAATGTTACCAGAAGCTGACCTCTCGTTGAGAAATCAACAAAGTAGAAAGGAAGAGAATCATTCATTTATTATACACAGCTTATTTTTTCCCAGAGTGATCCATCACAGGGTTTTCCTTTGCGAAAATGTTCTCCGCTGCTTCGTTAAGTAGTTATTAACGAAAAACATGGACCAATCAGAGCGCGGCTATAGCAGACAATGTCGTTGACGTTGGCCGCTCTGATTCGTCCGTGTTTTTCGATAATAACTTCTTAACAAAGGACAAGGTTACTTCAGATGATCACAGGACTCGCCTCTGTCAAGATAGTACATTTTTCAGACACCCTTTATAACAGAGGTATTTAATGTTTAATACACGATTTTGTAATTTTCTTTCGTTCGCTTGTTTCCTTTTGTTCATAATATTGGCTTCCGGTGGCATATCTATAATTTGCATTTTCGTGACCTTTATGCGATCTTCAATCCATGCGACTTCGCGATCTGTTGAATAGTGCTGCTCGTAACTCAGACCTGGACCTTTCTCTACTGTTTTGATCGTCGCCTCCAAGTGTGGGGATGTGCGTGGGCGTGCTGGTGACCGCGGCGACGCGCGTGCCAGGAAACTTGGGCAGTGTGTGTCTGTATGCTTCTGGACGTGTGCTGTTCGTGTTTGAACGTGACTCTTTCCGCGTCTCGAAGCGTCGTGAACCGGGAGAAACGGTCGGGTATCCGTCATCGGTCAGCAATTCCGTGCGAATCCTGCGTCCGCGGGAGGAAACCGGCGAAACCGAAAGGATTACCGTGGTTCACGGGGATAGGGCATGGCGGATGGCGGGGCATCGAGGGTCATGCGTTTCAGAGAAGGAACCGGATCGTTCGCGACTATTCGGAAACCGAGTTGAAACCGGTTCGAGTTCGCTGCTACGGCATACCGTACCTTGGACGTGTGTTCCGTGTTTTGTCGCTTTTCCGAGGAGGGAGCAAATGGCGCCGCCGAGAACCGACTCGATGCGGTGCAAAATTCGTTGCGTTCCGAGGCCGGGGCGATCGGCGAACCTCTCCGAGTTGCTCGACATTTTTGCGATCGATTCTCCTCAAATCGGGAGACAGAGATTCGCGAAAATGCGTTTAGCGATTCAAGGAGGGGTGCGTTCAACTCCCGACGGCGGAAAAACGAGAATCCACCATGCCGGGGCGGGGGTACACACGGGGTGTGATACACCCCACAACGACAGTGATCATGATTTCCCTTTCTCTGGGCGTGCAGTATGACGGCGGATGATACGACATGATGATATGCAAAGGGTAGCGGGGTCTGATAAAGCGTGAGATGACGCGCGGACATGACATACTGAAGCCGCTTGCACAGCGCAATAACTTTCTACGTTTTGCAGGCAGTAACTACTACGTATAAACAACCAGTGGGAAGCGATATACGAAAAGAAATGTTCTGATATCCCTAATCACACGCGCCCGCGAGCGCACAGACGTACGCGCGCCTCTTCGCCGCGTGCACACGCTCGGACAGACGCGCGTACAACCGTTTTCCCCGTACGTTTCGGCGAACGATACTCTAATGATTTATGTATAACATATATACTATATATATGTACATTGATGAGCGCGTGACTAAACTCGTCGATCAAGTGATTGTGATATACATATATAGAAAGAATAATAATAGTAATAATAATAATAATCGTAATCATACGAATAATAATAATAATTATAATAATAATAAGAATAATAAGAATAATAATTTATGAATATGAATATGCCGACATGGGTAGAAATAGCTTAAGGACCTGCTTCTGGGCCAACGACTGCATCTGCTGGAGCATGATCCTTTCCTCCTCTTTTCCTGGAACAGCAGAAAGCAACGAGAAGCTCTTGGGGGGTCTGCTCGGTGTCCAGAGTTTCGGACGGTCTCTGTCTGCGTTTCACGATTTAACAATCAATTTTATTTCTCGTTTATTGTTCCCATTGAGTTCGTGTGATAAGAAGGGCTGGTGGGGCGGGGGTGAGTGGGCGGCAGAGGGGCGGGGGCGTGGGCGTTGGGAGGAGAAAGAGATATAATGACGGAAGCCTTGCTCGATGATATTACCGATGCTATGCGACGACAGAGTGATATCTCGGGGGTGTGTGGGGCTTTGGGACTGGAGGTGGTTCGAGAACCGGGCTTGTCCGTGGTCACAGCGGTTCTGATATTATGTCTGTAAGTTTTCCTGTTGATAGCGTCCTCTCGAATATTTTTTTGTAGGGGGAAGTGTGACGATATATTTCGTTTCGAACAAGTCCCTTTTAGTCCGGATAGCTTGACTGTATTTTTTTCGTTTTTTGACCGAGAGAGTCAAACTCTCTTTACGAGAGAGTCCGTTCGTTCACGAAGCTGGCTGAAGGTCTCGGGGGCAACGCAACCCGCAATGGTACCAGACAACAACCCGATGCTTCCAGGGGAGGATTCGGCGAGCAACGAGCGTTCCGCTTTCTAGCCCGCTTCTCTATGTATGCACATGTATCTATATGTATATGAGTCCTCCACTTTACGATTATTACCTCGTGGAAAACGGTTCTTTCGCACGGATCGAGGCTTGCGATCTCGCGGAACCGGCTCGGCCGTGCCCACGCGTTTCGATTGATACAAAACTCACTCAGGAACTCACGCTTCTCTCTTTCTGCATACAGTAGGTATATTTTGGTCTGTTCCGACGACTTCTGCTGCGGGCAACCGGGATTCAAACTCGTTTCTAAGGCAGAACTGCTAATCACGGCGTTCGAAACGGTCTCCGTGAAAGGTTCTCCCTATTCGGGGATACGTCGTTGCATTCTCGGGGGAATCGTTTTTCGTTTTTTTCTCTTTCTGTTTTTCGTTTTTTTTTCGGTCGTTCTTTCGGTCCTACACGCCGAAGAATGTAATTAATTGCGTTGCTCGCAGTGTCGTTAGCGAACGAAGTGCGTAAAACGATTTTCGTTGCTGGATCGAATGATCAAATTGCTGTGCGCTTAATTGACCTGTTAACCGGGCGATTGTTCGTCAGCCGCTCCTAGCGAATCTAATTAAAAACAAATTGAATCGATGCGACGAGTATTGCGCCATACACGACGCAAATACAAATATAATTTGACAAATTGCATTACGATACGTTTGGACGTGTTATCGGTCGAACAAAGGAAAAAGGCAACAGTCGAATGACGAGGTGTACACTCGTCTTAACCCGGGTAACAAGTTAATCGTGACGTCTAGGGATTGATCGGTTAAGACTCTGTCGAATAGCGGTGCTAATGAAGTCAAGGTTTCTGTTGCTATGGCACTATGCGTCGTACAGAGATCGGTAATCGTAGAATGATGCGCAGCTTGGCAGAGAATCGGTAAAGGACGAATGCTCTTTGGTCCTTTCTCACTAAAAAGGTGAACGTTTCAGCGAATGAGATTAAAAACGGGAGCTGAAGCGAACCAAATCTACGTTCGACCGTAATGCAACGGGATGACACGCGCGATCGTATTTGTCCGGCGCGGCGCTGGTTCACGGTTCGCTTCAGCTCCGTTTCTATCGAGAGCGTTGCACGCGATCGTCGCGTTTCTCAACGGAATGACAGCGTGTGCGTGGGGAGAAGATTATTCGAAAGGAATGCCTCACCCATCCCCTTGTTTTGGAGCATCTCGAGGAGCTTCTTGATACTCTCATCTCGAGCCTGCAGCGTCTGTTTTTGCGTCTCTATTCTCAATTCCAGCTCCTGCAACAGAAAAAGCGTGCCGCGCTCTAAATAATCCCTCGCGCACGGTCGGCGCGGTAGCAGCCGTTGATTAAATTTCGGAAAATTTATCGCGACACGCCCGACGACCGAAAAGCATTCCCGCGTTCGCGAGAAGTCGCTCCGCGGAAACGAGGCTGCGTCGAATACGGTTTTTTTCGAACGCGGGCTTCATCCGGCGAAAAACGATGTCGGCTCGAATAAAAACGAAAATCAAAAAACGGGAACGAACGCGTACCGTAAATATCCCGTTGTTTATTTTCCTGGCGGCCAAAAAAAAGATCGCTTACGAAAAAGTTATTTCATCGTTTGTAAGAGAACGATCGTTTCTCGAAGTTACGAGTCTAGATATTGGAGGATCACGGTTAGGTGGATCGGGGAGAAAAGTGCAAGTAGCGAGACCACGCGAAACGGAAGAGCTTTTCTGGTGATGGTGTCGGTTGGAAAAGGAAACGGGGGATGGCCAGCGGGTATCTAATTCCAGGCTAATTACGTTGCTGTCGTCAAAGCGGCGGTCTAAATTCGTTACACGGGCGTCAAGCGCACCGCACTATCTACCAGCGATGCGACACAAATCGAGCATTTTCTAGGAAGACAACTCGTGCTTCGTTCCCTTTCTTCCGTCTTCCTCCGGGTCAATCGAAAATAGCTTTGGAATACAAAAAGTGTGATTAACACGTTGAACGCCATGGTGGTCATCGATGGCCGGCGCTATGGAGTTACTTAAAAAATCATTGCCATAAGATTAATGCCACTGAATATCTATCAACCCCTTGCCGTATCATTTTCTTTACAGTTACAGTGATTAAAACGTCTTTATTCCGAAGAATGTAGAAGAGAAAAGAAAATTTATATTCTTTGTATGGCTACATTTATTTTAATGCTTAAGTATTCATTATAAACGGATCAAATTTTATTTCATTTAAAAAGAAGGGCGTAACATTCATATTTGTTAGACTTTGTTAAAATACGGCAAGGGGTTAATGCAGACATTAACGAGATTATAGTGTAAGGTGTGAATTTCGCTATCAAGTAGGGGAGACCGGGGCTATACGTTCCAATTTTCAAGAAACATCTCTTCTCATCTTTAACGAGTAATTTATTGTTGAATTTATTATATTTTAAAATTTTACCTTAGAATTAAAATATTGTAACAGGTTTTTTATATTTTATCATGTTATTGTCGTTGGGTGAAGCGGAACTTTTTGCCTCGTTGTGGGGCAAGTTATTATTAAAGAATATTTGCTAATAATTAAAACTTTAATGAAATATTTCAACACTATTATGTAAATAATATTGATTTATTTAATACGAAAATAGGCTATGTTTAACAGAATGTCAAAACTATAATAACTCAAAAATTATTATGAAATTACTTTGGCATATATTGCATTCAATTCTTTAGCCACCAAGAAGGTGGTAGATTTTCTGGCTTTTTGTGGAAAAAGACCAAAATAAATAGATGAACATTTCAAAAGGTACTTTGTCATACTCTTTTCTTCATGCTAATTAAAGACGATTCTCTTTTTTTTCTATATTCCATTGCAGCCTCTTACCTATCTTTTTAGTTTTCTAATAAATCTGGACAGAGTCATGTGACAGATATTGAAGTTTCTCGCGAATGTTTTATTTTTTTTCATAAAATACCAATTATACAATACTATAACTAAATATAAGTTATAAATACTTTTTAAAAACTAAAACACAACAAGAATTATACATATACATATTCATACACTTGCGGCGGGGCAAGTTGTTATGAAACCATGTTGCCCAAGTCACTGTAACAACTTGCCCCAACTGACATATATGCAAATCTACAATAATATTTTAATTATGGGTATGAAACATAATAAAAATGTAATAAAACCTATTACAACATGTTCTTAAATGTCAATTCAGCGACATCGATATTAAATAATCGAAATAGACCAGAAAGAAAACGAATAGCGCGTTCTTCTTCTTTTTTTTACAAATAATGACCGGAACAACTTACCTCGGGAACTTTTAGCCCCGGCCTCCCCTAACCAATCATTGTTCTTAATAACGCTGACCGCTTCTACGGATACAATAAACGAAACTTGTCTGAAACGCTTAAAATACGCGCGGCTATCGATGTGTCAAGAAGACACGGCTTTAACCCGTTTAAATCTAAAACTGATCCGGTCAGAATTTCATGGAATTTTCATTGCAAGTATAATTAAGGACTGTGCTTGTATTCACTCTTCGAATTCCAGTATAATGAGCTATTTTTATAGCGTTGTATACATATACGGTCTATTTAACGTCGAGCTGAATCAGTAATACAAAACTTGATTAAACATGTGGATAAATTTTTTTTAATAAACTCTTTGAAATAAAACGGTAAGAATTCGACGGCGGATTTCTTTTTCAAATAATCAGAAAAAGTTGAAAATAACGAAACAATATTTTTCGATTCTCTGTATGTTTTAACCGGTTTGCATTTAATCTACTCGTTTCTGTCTTAAATTCTTAAAATCCGCAGTCTGCTAATAATTGCAATGTGTCGTTGCACACATGGAGTGTATAAGAAGAAAATATGACGGGACAGAGAAACAAATTTTTATGAGGGATGGTATGCAGCGAGTATGCAACATCACAAGAGATTCATGATTAAGGGTCGAAGTGAAAGACAATATAACACAGAGTGAATCAATGAACATGTAATGTGCAAGATGCGCTTCGCCTGGCGCGAGTAGATACAGCTACGGAGATACATACGTATGTTGAGATGGTGAGACAACGAAGATACGAGACACCAGCTATCGCGACGAAAGTGCGCGCTGCACGGAAGAAGGATTGGTGGGGGATGCAAGCGTTTCAAGAGTCCCAATCGTGCCCAGCACTGATGTATAGTATAGTAGAATAAGGGAGGTAGACTCTCGTTTCTAGGATTGCAAGGGTGCGAGATGCGCCTTCTGATTTCTCGATAATGCAAAGATGGGGTTTTTCAGTAGTCAGAAGCGCTAGATAAGAGATCAATATAGGCCGCGATCGTTCTCAAAAGTCCTATCGTTACGTGTACGAGGCGTAATTTGCATTATTCGGCAGCGTGTAGCTGTCGCAGCTTTATGAAAATAGCTACAATACATGCGCAGCAGTATGCTCCCTAATAATGCAAATTATGTCTCGTAAACGTAAAAATAGGACTTTTAAAGGCGATTGCATTATCGATAAATGAGAAGGCGCATCCCGCACTCTGCAATCCTGGAAACGAGAGTCTACCCCCTTAATAATTTAATTACATCGATCGATTGAATCTACCACATCCATCGTCCCATCTTTTGTTGAAATCAGAAGCACCTCTTTCGGTGGTTCATAGGCATCATTCAAAATTGAAACTTCCGTTCCCTTTAGTACCTTAGGCACGATCACGCAAAGGCTTAGCTAGTTACTAATAAATTATTCTCGAGAATTGCTGAATAAACCCCGCGCATCATAGCATAACCTGGATCTACCAATATAGAATTAGCCTTGCATACAAGATTCAAGCGGAGCATAGTCATGTTGTATACCTATAGACAAACCATTGCACATGGTGCAAATGTAAGTATTGTAAATATAAATATTGATGCAGCCAGTGGTTTGCAAGCATTGGGATTCGATCGACAGTCGCGAACACGGATATAACTCGTTGCTTTTCTTCTGTATAGCTAGCATCTGCAATGCCAGACAATCAAAAGACTTGTTGCTAGACCTGGTATTGTAATTGGTGCACTTCAGGTTATTTCTTTTCATGAATAAATCACCGGACCCGAATATTGTTGCAGGCAGTGGCTTGCAAGCATTGGGATTCGATCGATGGGGCGTATACATCAACAATTTCCTAATTTTCTTCTATGTAGCCAGAGCCATCAGGTTGAGACTTGTGTTCCCACTCTACCTTTCCTTCTACGACGCTATTCCCCCACGCTTCTGCCAATGCCCGGTCACGTGACGCGTTCAGTCTCTGTCGCGCACAATGTCACGTGACTAATTCGGTTCCTGCAGAGAGAGGGTAGCTTTTTCCCCTCGACTCGAGTAAATTCCCCTCATTTGGCGACTCTCTGTGTACAGTGTGCACAGGTAGACACTCGAGGATTAGGTAGAATATTTTTCTAGATCTAATACTATGATAATTGGCGCACTTCAGGTGTGCTGTTTCGAGAGACGAACCACTACACCCGCTTTCTATATACACTGGGTAATCAAAGTATTAGAATCATTTGCATACCGAATGCTTACCGATTTTGTATGAAGTACTGGTGTTTGAAAATTACAAATGTACATGTAGGAGCACTGTGAACAATAGAATTACTTGTATACGTTAATTTACTGAATTAATTAACGATGTACTGATTACTTATCGTTTCCGTATGGAGTAAGTGGTGTTTGAGAATTACGAATGTAACATGTAGGAGCATTGTGAACAATATTACTCGACACATGGTTATAGAATGAATTTTTCATACTGTATGTCCAATGGTTTGATCGCTCACTGTAAATATTGATGCAGTAGGTGGTTTGCAAGCATTGGGATTCGATCGATGGTGGGTATACAACAATGATTCGCAGCGGTTCACAATCGGGAGACAGCTAGAACATTTTCTTGGATCCGATATCATTAGACAGCGGATTTTATGCATTTATGACGAACATGAGTATGATACACGACCGTCTCTAGTAGAGGCCGTCATGGTAGTAGGTTATAAGGGTAGCGTCTTTTCGAGTGACCTTGACGAAACGACAGTCGCGCGTGACTGTGTGTAAGTGCACACACCGCTAGACACGTATGCGTACGCGAGGATTGCAAGGGTCCGAGATTCCGTTTCTGATTTCTCAATAATGCAAAGACGAGATTTCTTAGTAGTCAAAAGTCAAAATCGCTAGATGAAAGATCAATCTAGGGTGCGATCTGCCTCAAAAGTCCTACTTTTACGAGCCATGATAGGCAGTAGCACTGTCGCCTGTCACATTGCTTCTCGCGGCTCCGCAACATTATAGTAAACGTAAAAGTAGGACTTTTGAGGCAAATAGCACCCTAGATTGATCTTTCATCTAGCGATTTTGAGTACTAAGAAATCCCGTTTTTGCATTATTGAGAAATCAGAAGCGGAATCCCGGACCCTTGCAATCCTCGCGTACGTATACGTGGTCTAGCGGTGTGTGCACTCACACACATTCACGCGCGACTGTCGTCTGCTGGAGTAGACGCTACCCGTAATTTGGCAACGCTGTCTCAATTCGATTGGAAGTGATTCGGAGTCGTACGCGGTATATCACGGCCGTCTCTACATATATGCTACAGTGCATGTGCAATAGCTTGATCGGACCAGCTGATCGGACTGATGTTCTGTTCATATGCGGTGTTGCCATAACACATGTTCTGGCCTGTATTAGAGACGGCCGTGATAGGTATCATTTAAAACAGTAAAAACATTAGAAGAATTTAAAAGCAATTTTATATTATTTTCAACTTATTAAACATACATATGTATTAACCCTTAGCACTTGAATGGTGACTCTGGAGAGAGCGCCACTAATTTCTGTACCATTATTCAAAATATTGTTTACATTATTAAATATATCGGTATCTAATCAATTATTAAACATTTAGATATTGTATGAGGTATTGTATCAATTTCATATCCATCAAATTTCAAAAATCATAGGGAATGGATGTATTCTAGGTCGGAAGAAATTGTAATTTTCGAGTTAAAATAGCTCCGAGTGCAAAGGGTTAAGAAGAAAAATAAATTTCTATTTCACTCCAGTTTGTTGCTATTCAGGTAGAACAATTTTAGTTTGCATAAAGATCCGGTGTCTAGATATCACGATAACTGATAGAAGAAGAGGTGGTAATGCGCCCCCTTGTGATTTTTGATATTACATCAAAGATAGTTAGCGGCAAACGATATAATTTGTCGTGCACTGCACTAATAAAATAAGGTGATATTACTCTTTTCGTTTTATTACTTTTGTATTCTACAAACTGAAACTGATTTTTTCGCCTTCAAGGTCACTTCAAGGTTATGGTGTGTAGGTCGTTGAACTCATTTTGACGCCGATTATCACATTGCATTATGAAAAATACATGTTAACCCTTATCCGTCCCTCATTTCACGAACTGAATCTGTCCCTCAGTGTCAAATTGACACAGTGATAAAAAATCGATAAAATAACAAGGTAAACAGTTATTTTTCGATGTTCTTTTATTCAAATTGATAAGTTAACATTTACATCTCAAGTTTTTCGGTTTTTTCATTAAAAAAATAAAAGTCACGAAGTTTCGATCAAACTTACCTACAAATAACAGAACAATATAACTTATTTCGGGAAAACTGTGTCAAATTGACACGAGGGACGGATGAGGGTTAATATGCAAAAAGATATAGTGACCTTAAAAAAACCGTTAAAATGACCTTCAAAGGATTTTTTTTTATTACCATCTGATCCACGCCTTAAAACCATGTACACCCTATTTAGTTATTTTTTCTTACTTTTAGTAGTAGCGGAAATAATTTAAGTGTTCGAGTTAAAATTAACACCCTGTATATATACGCGCACAAACAATTTATTATATTTCCAATACATGTTTTGGCTAAAAATTCTTGCAGTGCCATATATGAATAGTTTCAGTAGTAATCATAATTTTTCAAAGTATTCTAAACATACGAAAAAAATCAATCGAAGATTCATTAGAGGGTACGTTTGTATTAAAATAATAGGGTGCATCTAAATTTCTGATACGCACTGTATTAGAATAAAAATCACACAAACTTATATGTTAGGAAGAAATATAAAACTTGGGAGGGGTGGGGGGGGGGGGGGGGACGTTACCACCTCTTCCTTTAGACTTCAGATTTTCTTTTTCGAGTGAGGAACCATAGCACCCGGGTTCTGTAGCGATATTGTTGCAGTAAGTGGTTTGCAAGCATTGGGAAGAGATCGATGTTCGCGACGAAGAGGGTTCGATCCGGTGAATAAACCGCGCGCGAGTAAACCGTCGGTTTGGAGCCGACGGACCCGGCCACGATCGCCGGATTCGATAATAAAGGCCGCGGGTACACGGCCAGAAAGCGACTGCATAATTTGGCGCGTGGCCAAAGGCGACCAGTTGCTTCCAGTGCGTTGCACGTTTGACCTGTCTGCGCGACGATTTGGCCGCGACCGCGATTCGGCCGCCCAGTATTCACTCGTTCGGTAGAATTTCCAATCGGCGCCCGTGGATTTAGAAAAGATTCTTGAACTTTGCTCTGGTCCGGTGCCCATGCACCGACAATATATTTGTAACGAGCCCCGCGATCGATACCCGACTGCGATAAGATTGCCCGGTCTTCGTTCGATCGATCCGTTTCGACGTGCCGCTCTCCGTTCCGCTGGAGGCATTCGACATCCAGCCGCCGGATAAGTAACCGTCTGGAACGCCCTTCGACACAGTTGCATTCTTACTCGTTATTCTCTTAGCTGTGTAGCATAATATTCAAAGTGTCGTACAGTGTCGTAAATATTTCCAATTTTTTATTTCATTCTTGTATAATATTTTAATTGAATAGTAAATAGTAATTACTAGAGACTGCGGATCTGTAATGGATTAGTAAAATTCAAGAATATTGTAGTGTTGTTTTTAACGTAACAAAATTCCTGCTTTCCACAATCAATGCAGAATATTTTTATTTTGCATAAAGATCCACAGTCTAGTAATCACCATCTTTGTATGTCTTGTCGTATATGTTCTTGTCATCACATGATACATTGCCATTTCTTCGTGACGAGACCATACATATATACTCATCATACACAGCTAAGAGGTTAATGTACACTTACTCATCATTCATTGTTTTCATTTCAACCATAGAAACTATAGATCACTAAGGAACATAAATTTAAAATCTTGAATCAACACTCATCCAACACATTTTTCACACGTTCTACATTTGATTTTAAACTTATCTCATTTTATCTCAAGGCTACGTTGTCGTGAAAAGAATTTATTAAGTCAATTATTGATCTCTCCATCACATTGATTTTTTACGATCGAGTCAATTTCGCACCAAAGTACAAATTAATTTGGTAAAACGAGAGACGGATAAGAGTTAAAGTGAAATTTTATTTTCATCGTAAATGCAGTTTCTTTTCTATAATGTATGTTCAAAGTTAAATATATATTGTTTAGGTGATCAGGATGAGTTTCAATAATGATAATAATTAAGGGACACACTTTACTGTTGAGAAGTTTCGAATCACTTGTTTCATCGAAAATTAAAATTTTTCAAACGTTAAGACTCCACCTACCAATAATATATACCTTATTAAACCTACCTTATTAATAGCCTCATAAAAATCGGAGATTAATAGTTATGGACTGCTCAGTCCATTTTTCAATGTTTAATTTAGTTTCGAAAAAACTTATGAATTGATTTCCAGTAGGTCATGTAGGAAAATAATATATAAGAATGATTAAAATGTATATATGTTAAACATTTGTTTCAGTCTATTTTATAGCTGCTTTGCCGAGATAACCTTTCTTCTTCTTAAATAAGATCTCACCGTGGAAGCACGTCGTGCACCTAATGAGGAAAAGTATGGCAGTGCTTGTTGCAGTGAAATCTGTGCAACCGCTCGAGGTGCTTGAATTGAGCAAATAAAAGGAATGAAGAAAACATGTCCGTTGGAATAAAGTACAAACTATGTAACACAATAGGTGAGACTTCTAGTAAATCTACCAAAATCTGGAACAAGTGAACTACATATTTTATTTTCTTGTTTATAAAATATAAAATACTGTACTTTCTTGTTTATAGAATATAAAACATTATACTTTGTTGTTTATAAAATACTCTACTTTCTTGTTTATAAAAGTCTAGTTTTCATACGTCATTTTACAAAAATCAAAACAAGAAAAAATTTACTCCTGTCAATAGAACATTCCTCATGGTAACATTAGACAAAAATGCTATCAGTTTTTATCCGTCTACATGTTTCTCGTATCATACATATGTGTAAAAATCCGCCATCTAATTACGACTATTACAAGCAATCCAAAACTTTTGCGATAAAGAGTGTTCCACATGTGGAATCTAAAATCTATGCACACACATACATACATACTTACATAGTCAATCGAAAATGTCTCAGTAACATTCTTTAAAACAGAACAATATCTCGTAAACAACACATCCATTTACGGAATTGTTTCAGATAAAATTTGTCGGGTATCGAGGGGGTCATTGTAAGATCACATTGAGTGTTTTGGTAGCGGAGGCCTGAAGGTGACATAGAGTACAGCTTGATGTTTTTAAATGGGCACCTCCACTCTGTATCACTGCATTATATTCTCAGGACAACTATTGTCCCAAACATTTTTTCGCTAGTCATTAACCTTCTGAGATAAACCACTAAATATTTAAAAGTTTCAGAGTTTTTATCAAACGTTTTTATCATTGTTCACACCTTTACTTCTTCCTTCTGTTGTGTTCTTTTAAATATTTACTAGTTTATTTCGGGAAGCTAATCACTGGCGATAAAATGGTTAAGAGAAAAGCTGGCAACTTTTGAGGATATAAAATGATAGTTTCCATTTAAAAACAAGTTGTACTCTATATGACCTTCAGCGTTTTGCCGATGACCCCCTCGGTACCCAACAACTTTGATCTGAAATATTGTTGGAAAGACTGTGTTATTTACAAGATATCCTATCTCAAGATAGATGAACTGTGTAAAACAAAAATTGTTAAATATCCCTCATCGTTGAACCGTTGTATGTAACCCGTTGAGGGTGCCCGAGCGTTGTGTCGATAGAGCGATCTCGCGTGGCAACATTTAGAGCTAAATAGGGCGGAGCAATTCGCCATGGAATCTTGAAAATATCGGGAAAACAGCGGGTTTATTTGGACGCGATCTAATTCCGTCGGCGAACAAGGCGGCGGGCGCGTGTTCTGTGGCCGTTTATTGATCCAGCGTTATTCGAGGGAACCAGGGATCACATTCGGCGCCACTGGTGGCAGACTTAACGGAGTTATTGCGGCTAGCTGATACCCGTTGCCAAGATTTCCGGAAGCATCGCGAACCGTCGGCAGACAATCGGTCGTTTACCTCGAACAAGACACCTAAACCTCTTGTCTATTTCGGTTACGGGAGTTCGCGCGACGATCCAGGCGTCCGTCAAACCGCGCCGCTGGGATTAACAGAACGATTCCGCCCAAGCTAAATCGCTTGTTCTCTGTCAAAACGTTGATCAAACCGGATCCACCGATCGTCCCAGAGCTTATACAGTCTCCGATTATTAATCTTCGGGATAACGCGATTGCAGCTGGCCGCATGATCGCGCTTCTCATTGCGCCGCGCGCGCATTACTCGCGCACACCGTTCTTCCAAGGGGCAAGTCGATTCTTCATTCTCGATGAACTTTTATTTCGATTAGTCGCTGCTTCCCACGCTCGCTACCTTCGTTGGCAGCGCTATTTTCTGAACCATTGGAAATAGGCGTGGAGAAAATTCTCAAAATCGAGAGAGAGTTTCTCTCACCCGCTTACACGTTAATCAGCACGTTACACTGAAAATAAATAACGAATTGAACAAAAAATTTATCTTGCAGTTGCTACGTAGGTGTGGCGTCCTTATGATTTTCTTGTATGACGCGCGCGCACACACTTTCGAATTTTTAGCAACGCAAATTGATTTGGAAATCCTTGTCGGGCGCCTCTGGGTTCCTGAGCGCTCCGGAGGTCCTTGTGGAGGTCACTGGAGGATCTTCAAGGATCTCTGCTGACACTTCTGAACGTCGTTCGAGGTTTTTAAAGGATCTCTAGAGATCTTTGGGTACTTCGGGGCTTATTGAGACCTTCGGAGGTTCCTCCAAGGATGTTAGAACCTTCACCTTACCTAAAAAGAAAGAAAGGGCGAAGGGAAAGAGGAGAAACGTGGATTTTAAGGTAATGTTAGAGAAGTGCGGTGAAGCGTAAAGGATGAGATGAAAAAAGATGTGGGAAGAGATGTGGGAACACACAGATGCAGGAGAAAGATGAGCGAAGGGAAGATCCTCCAAAGGTCTCGACAGAAGGACCTTGAAAGTCTTACAGGAACTGCGTTCCTGGGGTCCGTCGAGCACAGTGACTCCAGACGGACTGACAACTTTTGACTACGCAACACTATGAATCTATTTTCCAGTACTTGTGCGCATGCCCGTGTGTCAATTGCGCTGCGATCTTGATAGAGTGAACAGGTGTCTCCTAAAATGTGACTGTCTAACGACCATGTAGAGGATTACCAAAAACAGATCTTAAATCTGCTCCTTAAATGTTAATTTATCGCTAACATTCGTCAACTCTTTGCACTCGATCCGTGAATACAGCAATTCGAATCCCTTCTCAGATCAAGAGTTTTCCTTTCATCAAATTCTATCAACCCCATATAATTCTTACTCATCGATATCAGAGTTGGGCGTATTCGAATGAAATTTCATTCGAATTCCCGGCGAATAAAAATTACGAATAAAATTTTATTCGCTGGGTTATTCGAATAAATTTTTATTCGA